>JAIUZE010002399.1:0-91447 GCA_022085475.1 Heliosperma pusillum | reverse complement strand
AATGAGTATTTATAGTAGCAGAATTATAGTAGATCTAAAACCCTAGTATAATATTTAATAAAGATACTTATCTTACCATAAAATAATATTTGCTTATCTTTTAGAAAATATCTTTATCTCAAAATATTATTTGGTTTATCTTATAGAAATATATTTATCTTGATATCTCAAAATATTGTTGTAAAGATATAGTAGAATCCTAGATTAGGTAAACTAAGGAAACAATCCTAAGGAGGCCGGATTCACCTAGCTCACGAAACCCTAGGAGGCACGCATCCCTAGGTGGCACAAACACTAGGTTTCCACGAAACCCTAGTTGGCTCAAACACTAGGTGGGCTAATTAGGTTAACAACAAATTGAGATAGAATATATTAGAAACCCTAGGTAGCATGACAACCCATAAGTTGTATTACGAACCAATAGAATCTCATAAATATATTCTCAAATAAAACTTTTAATAAATATAAAAATACTCTTTCACTTTTGAAAACATTTCAAAACATTTTATTTCCAAAATCATGCATCAATATTTTATCATCCAAAGTCATAGACTAAAGCTATAACTTTTGAACATAAAATCTCTCGAATGGAATAGTTACCTAATGACGACCTATACTATCTAATCTTCACAAAGATCTTCAGTATACGGATCATCTCTTCATCTTGATCACAAAAACCCTCCATCTCGAGTCTTGTGTAGTTTGATGTAGATCTTGTTTGAAGCGATTTTCCTTAAAGTTATGTCTGGTTAGCTATAACTTCCATGTTCACTTCCAAAGTTATTCCTGAAGTTGTTATAACTTTGTCTCACAAACTTTATCAAAGTTATGCCTAACTTTGATCTTTCTTCTCATAATTGTTGCTAGCTATAATAAGACTAAAGCACACAATTACACGCATATGATATATCGAGTAAAAACATATTATTACGTAAACACATGTCATTATCAAAACTATCAAATTGGTCCAACAAATTCCCCCTTTTTGATGATGACAAGTCTCATATGATTTCCTCTTAACAATGTGACTAAGTAATAGTTCCCCCTCAACAAAGCACTCCAAAGTTATAGCAACTTTGATCGCAAGAACAAAACAACTTAGCCAAAGTTATAGCTTGAGAGAATTTAAGAGATAACGAGTCTTGACATGGAGCAAGCTTAAGCAAAGACTCAAATCATATCATTTCTTCCCCCTCTTGGCATCATTGAAAAGACAAGAACAAAGACATGAAATGACTAGAATAACACATGTCAAGGCAAGAAATAGATATGCAAAATACGCAATATAACACGATATATATCAAGCAAAATAAAGTGCAAATGTTGATTAAACTACAAACCACAAAAGATAGTATTAGTTGCCATTGGGCCGAATAGACAATTTCAAAATAAGCCAAATGGGTCGAATAGGATTAGTAGTTTAAGAGTTAAAACAACCAAGGATAGAGAAATCAAGGCATTTTGGGTTGACGAATTTTGTTAGGATCGACATAACCGGGCCTAGTGCGGTACTCAAGAGTGGAAAGACGGTCAAGGCAATTTGATACATGAGAAGCTTGAGCGGTGAGGCAAACATCAAAGTTCCGGACTTTCAATGAAAGAGCCTCCGTCGCATCATAAATTGTACGCATTCCCTCCCGCATCTCCGTCCCGCTCTTAACCAACGACCCGCCTTGGCTCACCAAGAATGTCATCCTATCCCTTTGCCTATACGCCTCTTGCTTACAATCGATAATATTTCGTTCCAACTTAGCAAGGCGATCATCCACACCATCCATCCATGTCCTCATCTCATGACTCACACCCGACCCACCTTGGTCACGGGTTGAGCCCAAAGAACCCACGGCCACGGCTTGAACAACCGTGTCCAAAACCGTCTCAATTTTCTTATCCTGCGCATCCAAGCGCTCCATAATACGACCAATGTACATATCCAATTTTGATTCAATCACAGAAAAATCAGCCCCACCCGTCGGCATACCAGCCGAACTGCCCTTCACTAAAAACAGCAATTCCGGACCATTCGCATCTAACTTCATAAATTTCAAGAACGTATCACACATCTCATCCTTTACCGCGACCCCATAATTTTGCATATTAACAACTTCCTTTGACTCAAAAAGGCGAGACAACCACATGCCATACGACAAGTCAAGAGTAGAATAAAATTTGTCTTCGGTCACTGAGAAAGCGGTTTGTAAAATACGATTAAAGACAAGAGAAGGTAAATTAACCCGGTTGCCTTCCAACCAATGCTTAACTACTAACATCTCATAGCATGCAATTTTATCACGTCCGCCCCGTCGCGGAATCACGGTATTCCATAAAAAATTTAACAGAAATTTCAGTTTCGGAGAGACACTACCAGCCAACACGCAACTCGACACCGTCGCCCCAACATCAAAATATTGCTTAACCTCCAGCTTAGCCATGTCCGTCAGTTCCTCCCATGACGTACTCGGATTGATTTTGATTCCATCATCAGGAACCGAAAACAGAGTACAAAAGTCCGTCACGGAAATCGAAACTGAACGGCCATTTATGACGGCATGCAAGACTCCATTGTCTAAAGAAACAGAGGAAAAGAATTGAATTACCTCAATCGGATACACCGGACCCGAAAACTCAGCCACCGTTTCCCATTCTTGGAAATTCAGAAAATCAGAAAAGAATCCCAAAGCCCTATACTTGTCACACCAAGCCTTAGGATAATACCGACCACCGTGTATTTCATATTGAGCAACCCGGTTCACAAGTCTTCTTTCGTCTTTTGTAAGACGGAGTTTATCAATTCCCAATGAGGTTTCTTGCGGCGAAAAATCACGGAGAGTTACCCGTGTGGTCTCCTCGGAAACCGTGTCAGTGGGTTTGTTTGGAACTTCTTCTTGGAGTCTTCCTTTCCCTTTGTTTAACCGTCTTCTCTTAGTACCCTCGAGACCCGCACCCGACTCGGTTTGGTTTGGGTTGGGTGATTGTTGTGTGGGAGGAGAAGAGGTATTTTTAGGCATGCTTGGCTTGGGGGTTTTAGGATTTGGGTTTTTGGCAATTTTTGATCTAGTAGAAGCCATTGTTGAAGGTTTGAAGGTTTGGGTATTGTGTGTTGTTGTGGGTGCCGTGAGATTGATGAGGGAGATAGTAAAAGTTAGTTGAGTATTGAAGTGGTAAAAGTAATAGGTGGAGGAGGGTAATTATGATTGTGTAAGATGTAGGGTAGCTTTTGTACTTAGGCACATGTTGTGCCGGCTCCAATCCCCTATTTTCCTTTTTTTTTTTTTTTTTTTTTTTCAATTTGAATTTGGGTAGGAAAAGAATATTGGGTGGTTATTTTTGTTGGGATATGATAAGGATAGAGTTTTGGTAAATAAAAAGATATGGAAAGGTAATATTGATTTGAGAATTTCGGCCAAAAAGATTTGCATGGGTAGAATTTTGGTTTGATTAGGAAAGTGAATAATATAGGTTTTTGGCAAATAAGTGGTTCATAATTCAATTTCCATAAAACACTAAATATGCAAGATACTCACGTAAAATATATTATATTAAACACAAATATACTAGCAATGAAATATGCGGACACAGTCATATAATCTCGTCTTAATCTAGCCAGTCACGCAGGTTCACAAAATAAATAAGATGAATTTAATTGCTACCGATTAAACCAATTTCCAACCGCAAAATCTCAAAACGTCTTCTCGCTAACGCCTTTGTTAAAATGTCAGCCCATTGAACATCAGTACTACAAAATTCGAGTTTAATGTTGCCCTTTTCTACATGGTCACGCAAAAAATGATGTCTAATGTCTATATGCTTAGTACGAGAATGCTGAGCTGGGTTCTTAGAAATAACAATAGCCCTCGTATTATCACAGAAAACAGGCATACAACCAACATTAACACCATAATCACATAGTTGTTGCTTTAACCAAAGTAGTTGAGAACATACCAGTCCTGCAGCGATATATTCAGCTTCTGCAGTAGACAACGCAACCGAATTTTGCTTCTTTGAGCCCCAAGTAATTATGCAAGGTCCAACAAAAGTTGCGAATCCAGAGGTACTTTTTCTATCTAACGAACATCCCGCATAATCTGCGTCTGAATATCCTACTAGATTGAAATTACACGCAAGTGGATACCACATATATAGATTAGATGTACCAATTAAATATCTCAAGATACGTTTAACTGCAATCATATGTGATTCCTTAGGACATGATTGAAATCTAGCACAGACACATACGCTGAACATAATGTCAGGTCTACTTGCAGTTAAATATAATAAAGAACCAATCATACCTCGATATGTAGTCTCGTCTACGGACTTACCATTTTTGTCTAAGGTCAACTTTTTGTCAGTTACCATATGTGTGTCCATTGGATGAGCGTTCTCCATACCAAATTTTCTGATTACCTCCTTGACATATTTTTGTTGGTGAATCTTTATGCCTTCTTTGGTTTGTTGAATCTGCAATCCTAGGAAGAATTTCAATTCTCCCATCATGCTCATTTCAAATTCTGAGGTCATAAGATCTGAAAAATACTTGCACAATTTATTGTTAGTAGAACCAAAAATAATATCATCTACATAAATTTGAGCAACAAGTAAATCAGAACCCTCGGATTTTAGAAATAGGGTTTTGTCGACAGATCCTCTTTTAAAATTGTTTTGTAATAAAAATTTAGATAATCTGTCGTACCAAGCCCTAGGCGCTTGTTTCAAACCATATAAAGCTTTGTCGAGTTTAAAAACGTGGTTTTGAAACTTGCTATTCAAAAATCCAGGAGGTTGTTCAACAAAAACCTCTTCTTCCAAATAACCGTTAAGAAATGCAGTCTTAACGTCCATTTGGAACAGTTTCATTCCTTTATGAGCTGCGAGGGCGATGAGCAAGCGAATAGCTTCAAGTCTTGCTACAGGAGCGAAAGTCTCGTCATAATCAATCCCTTCTTGTTGATTATAACCTTGAACGACCAATCGAGCCTTGTTACGAACTATAACTCCTGAATCATCCAATTTATTTCTGAATACCCATCGAGTACCAATCACAGTTCGATTAGGAGGTCGTGGCACTAGGTGCCACACTTTATTACGTTCGAACTGTTGAAGCTCCTCTTGCATAGCCACAATCCAGTCGGATTCTGCAAGAGCTTCCTTGATGTTGGTAGGCTCTATGGCAGACAAAAAGGAATAGAATGAACAAAAGTTATTTAATGTTCGCCTCGTTTGAACTCCTTTATTCAAACTCCCTAGGATCGAATCCATAGGGTGAGAACTCTTATATTTCCATTTCTTAGAGTTCCTAGGCTCATCATCATCTGATGAACTATCACTTTCCTCAAATGATTCAGAATCAAGAGTGGTTTCCCCTGAGCTGGACTCTGGGTTTATAGCTGAAGTTGGTACAACTTCAGTTACACCATCTTGGTTCTGGTTCAAAGTTATAGCATCATCAGCTATAACTTCAGTTTCCTTTTCCTTGTTTTGAGAAGAGACATTCGTATCATCAACAATTGTCTCAGTTCTCTGTTCAAGGTCATTTGCGAATTTATCAAGTTCATCACTGATTCCTTCAATAACTTCTTCATTATTATCTGGCTCGTCTTCCCTTGAAAGGCGAAAGTATGGATCATTCATGTCCTCTTTTTCATTCTGTTCAACTTGTTCAAGCACACTATCTTCATCAAATACAACATGAACACTTTCTTCTATGCACAAGGTTCTTTTGTTAAAAACTTTAAAAGCTTTACTATGATTAGAATAGCCAACAAACACAGCTTCGTCACTTCGTGGATCAAATTTGCTTAAATTACTTTTTCCATTATTATGGACAAAACATTTACTCCGAAGCAACGAAGGTGAGCTATATTGGGTTTTCTCCCTCTTAAAAGTTCATAGGGAGTCTTTTTGAGAATTGGTCTAATCATAGCTCTATTGTGCACATAGCATGCAGTACTAATGGCTTCTGCCCAGAAACTTTTAGGCAGGCCACTACACAAAAGCATAGTGCGGGCCATGTCCTCTAATGTTCTATTCATACGTTCCACGACACCATTTTGTTGTGGGGTTCGTGGTGCAGAAAAGTTATGTCCTACACCATTCTCCCTACAAAATTCTATAAAAGCTTGATTATCAAATTCGGTGCCATGATCCGTACGAATGGAAACTAACTTTTTATCATACTTGTTTTGGGCGAACTTCATTAGTACTACAAACTCATCGAAAGTTTCATCTTTAGTAAATAGAAAGATAGGCCATACATACCTGGAGTAGTCGTCGACTAGGACGAATACGTACCTTGATCCACCGCGGCTTCTTACTTTCATAGGTCCACATAGATCCATGTGTACCAACTCAAGTGGACGCTCTGTACTTACTACTCGTTTCGGTTTGAATGAAGATCTAACTTGTTTACAACGGGCACATGAGTCACACATATTTTCTTGTTCGAATTTGATTGAGGGTAGACCCTCAACTAAATCCCAAGACTTAAGTTTCTTTAAAATCGTTGGACTGATGTGTGCAAACCTCTTGTGCCACAAGCATGAATCATCCACAGTGACTTTCATGCATGTAAAGGAACTTGTAGTGACTTTGTTTAAATCAATCATATACACGTTACGTTTACGTAGACCTTCTAAGATAACATTGCTAGTTCCTTCAACTATGATACGACAAACATTTGAATGAAAAACGACTTTGTTGCCTTTGTCAGATAGTTGAGAGATACTTAGCAAGTTATGCTTAAGGCCATCTACCAGATATACGTTATTGATAGCATGTGAAGAAGATATACCAATCTTACCTACACCGATTATGTTGCCCTTCTTGTTGTCTCCAAAGGTGACCTTGCCACCGTTGAAGGGTTCTAGTGAAAGAAATAGATTTTTGTTTCCAGTCATGTGTCTCGAACATCCACTGTCGAGATACCATAGATTGTTTTCTTTCACCATTATCTGCAAGGAAATCAAATACAGCTTTTAGGTACCCACGCTAAGTTGGGTCCTTTTTGGTTAGTGACTCTATGTATTTGATCCTTCCTAACCCATATCTGTTTGACAATTATTTTCTTCTTAGGATAGGATTTGCTAGGTTTATTATATTGATTATTGTTACGACGCACAGTAGGTTTAAACGACTGCTTCTGATTCACATAAGGTTTAGATTTTGAAGGTACAGATGAGTAATCGAAAGCCATGTCATAAAACCACCTGAACTCATTGTTTCTAATCTCATCACGTTGAGATTCAGGTTCAGACTCATTAACACTAGACACGTCATGTTCTTTCACAAAATCAGTTTGATTTTTGTTGTCATTAACATATTTAACACAATTATCTTTAACATGACCGTTGTGACCACAATAATTGCAAAGCAGATATTCTGAAAGATTGACATACTTCCTTCTTCTGAAATCACGGTCAGAAGGAGTGGATTTGCACTTATCGTGGTCTCTACGACTATAGCATTCATGACCAAGACCTTTCTTCATGTTATTGTTAGACTGTTCGGTAAGGAAGTCTAAGACCTTTTGACTTCCTTCCCACTTATCATGAACTGTTCGTGCATGTAGGAGCAATTCCTTCAAAGACTGAATTTCTTTTTCACACGACGAATGATCTACATTCGAGTCTTTGGAGGGATTGTTCTTTTTGAAATTTTCACGAAAATCATTGAACCGTTTGTTCAAGATAAGTTTCTCCTCATTATGTTGACTTTTGGCTTGGGAGAATTCAGCCTTCAAATCTTTCAATTGCTGAGAAAGAAAAGAATTTACTTTCTCATGATCAAGAATAACAACTTCCTTTGCCTTAGCTTGAGATTGTAAAAGCTCATTGACTTTCTTCAATTCTAAAGTTATAGCTTCATTAGCTATCACTTTGGCTTGAAGGTGCTTAATGTTGAGCTTCAACTCTGAGATTATAGCTTCATTAGCTATAACTTTAGACTCAAGAGCTTCTTTCTCAACATTTGTCTTGTCTGAAGTTATAGTTGAAGTTGCCATAACTTTAGACTTGAGCTTTTTAGCTTTGGCCTTAAGAAGTTGGTTTTCCTCAGCAATGTCAAGAATTTGTTCTTTAAGATCTTTCAATTCTAGACTCTGCTAATGACAATGATCTAAGGCTTCTTCAAAATACTTAATTAAAGACTTCTTAGATAAATTCTTAACTTGCTTTTTCAGTTCAAGATGACTAACCTCTTCATCATCTTCTGAATCTGGTTCTGAATCTGAGTTGCCAACAAGACACATCTCTGATTCGCTTTCATTGTCACTGTCAGAAATTAGGTCAAGACTGACGTTGCTTAGACACAAGTTGGCGACTTCCTCTTCTTCTGATTCGTCATCCTCTGTGTCGAGATCTCCCCAGCAATAAGCCATCATTACTTGCTTGAATTCCTTCTTGGTTTTGTCTCGTTGCTTTTTGTCTTTGATTTTCTTCCATGTGGGGCAGTCTTTGATCATGTGATCATTATCCCCACATTTGAAGCAACCACGACTTGAAAGAGACCCTTTTGACTCAATTGGCTTCTTGTAAGATTTGTTGGTGTTGTTGTTAAACGTTTTCCCTTGTGGTTTGTTAAAGAACTTTTTCTTAAAACGTCTAGCAAATACCACTGTTTCATCTTCAAGATCCGAATCTTGTCTTTCACTAGATTCGGCCTGTAGAGCCACCTTCTTGCTATTACTATCATTTGCCGCATCTTCATCAAGAGTAATCTCATGAGCCATTAGGGTTCCAAGTAGCTTTTGATAAGATAGGCCAGATAGGTCTTTACATTCCTCAATTACCGTCACCTTAGGTCTCCATCGTTTAGATAGACTTCTAAGGATCTTTCTGGCAATTTCCTCGGAGTCAAAAGTTTTTCCAAGATTTTTCAATTCATTAATGATACTGGAGAAGCGAGTAGACATGCTGTCAAGCGATTCATGTTGTTCCATGGAGAACAATTCGTATTTTCGCATAAGTAGAGCTATGCGTTGCTTTTTGACAACAGTTGTCCCCTCATAAGCTAACTCAAGACCATCCCATATTTCCTTGGCAATAGAACTAGATGAGAAACGATCAAATTCAGTATGGGTCATGCCGTTTTGCAACAGACTAATAGCCTTTGAATTTTTTTCAGCTTTCTTATAATCTGCCTCAACATAGTCATCTTCTTTCTTTTCGATGGAAGTGCCTGTAGCCGTTCCAAGCATGATCTTATTAGGACCATTCTTAATGATTAGCCAACACTCCCAATCGTTACCCTTTATGAAATGGGTCATCATATTTTTCCATAAACTGTAGTTCTTCCCATCGAATACGGGACACTTCAGATGTTTGGAATCCATGAAAATAAAATTAAGTGCAGCGGAAAATAAATAAAAATAAAAGGATAAATGGATCAGACTCCTTGCTGTAAGTCAATCAAGAGCACGAGGCTCTGATACCAATTGTAGAGTCTATTGATCGAATACGAAAGAGGGGGGGGGGTGAATTGAGTATTAAAAACTAGCCCCACTTTTTCGATTTATATGATATGTAATTAATTATTTGATCTTATGAATTAAAAATCAACTAATTAATTAATCAAAGTAAGCGCGAATACCGAAATAACGAAAAGTAAAGAGATAAGAGAGAGGCACACGATTTTTGAAGTGGTTCAGTTTCACACGTTGAAACCTACGTCCACTATTCTCGATTAATAATTTTTAGTACCTTTCTACTGATTACAAAAATTACCAACCCACTCGTATAATCAACACTATGATTATAACTCAAGGTGAGTATCGCTAAATACTCTAAACTATCTTACGCTAATAAGAAAGTACAATATAACTCACACAAATTCCCGTTAAAGAATTGTAAGCTTATAATGATGTACTATTATCCAATAACGTATTTCACTCAAGCGATTGATAATAATTGATGCACGACTCTTTTAAAAACAAACTCTAAAAATAATAAATATTTGCTCAAAGGTTTGCTTTAAAACGATTTTGGAAAATCAACACTAGGAAATAATTGTGCCGTGTGTATGTAGTGTATTTCGTGTATAGTCGTGTTTTGAAGAGTAGTATGTGAATGAGTATTTATAGTAGAAGAATTATAGTAGATCTAAAACCCTAGTATAATATTTAATAAAGATACTTATCTTACCATAAAATAATATTTGCTTATCTTTTAGAAATATCTTTATCTCAAAATATTATTTGGTTTATCTTATAGAAATATATTTATCTTGATATCTCAAAATATTGTTGTAAAGATATAGTAGAATCCTAGATTAGGTAAACTAAGAAAACAAGCCTAAGGAGGCCGGATTCACCTAGCTCACGAAACCCTAGGAGGCACGCAACCCTAGGAGGCACAATACTAGGTTTCCACGAAACCCTAGATGGCTCCAACCCTAGGTGGGCTAATTAGGTTAACAACAAATTGAGATAGAATATATTAGAAACCCTAGGTAGCATGACAACCCATAAGTTGTATTACTAACCAATAGAATCTCATAAGTATATTCTCTATTAAAATAATTGATAAATAAAAATACTCTTTCACTTTTGAAAACATTTCAAAACATTTTATTTCCAAAATCATGCATCAATATTTTATCATTCAAAATCATAGGCTAAAGCTATAACTTTTGAACATAAAATCTCTCGAATGAAATAGTTACCGAATGACGACCTATACTATCTAATCTTCACAAAGATCTTCAGTATACGGATCATCTCTTCATCTTGATCACCAAGACCCTCCATCTCGAGTCTTGTGTAGATTTATGTAGATCTTGTTTGAAGCGATTTTCCTTAAAGTTATGCCTGGTTAGCTATAACTTCCAAGTTCACTTCCAAAGTTATTCCTGAAGTTGGTATAACTTTGTCTCACAGACTTTATCAAAGTTATGCCTAACTTTAATCTTTCTTCTCATAATTGTTGCTAGCTATAATAAGACTAAAGCACACAATTACACGCATATGATATATCGAGTAAAACATATATTATTACGTAAACACATGTCATTATCAAAACTATCAAATTGGTCCAACAACGCTTAAAAGTCCAGAAAAGTCAATGACGACTTTAAAAAGTCAAGAAAAGTCAAAGACGACTTAAAAGTCAAGAAAAGTCAAAGATGACTAAAAACGGTCTTTTCCTGAAATCTCTCAGAAATTCCAAATACGAACTCGGAATTTCAAAATACGACTCGAAACAATAAATTCTATTTTAAAAACTTAACCTTGCTGGAAAGTATCCTTAAGAAATTTTACTAGAAAAATTGGGTACTTTTTGGGTTGTTACCACAAACACACACGGTCCCACCACCCTGCTCTCGCTCCCCCGGCGCCACCCCCCTATGCTGGCCCCACCCCATCTTTCCCTCCCTCCTTTAAATTGTTATAATTATTAATATACTATATATGTTTTATATCTGTTAGTAGTGTATAATTAGTATAGCTTTATGTTAGTATAATTTATGTTAGTATAATTTTACGTTATTCATTAATGGCTACAAATCGCACTTTCAAAGATGGGTCAGATTTGGAAAAATCTACAATTAATAATGGAGGTAATTTATAAGTGTCGATGAGGAGCTTACTACAATTGAACACTCAAGGAATTTGTTGAATTGTCGACACCATCTTACACAGGCGAAAAAGCACATATAATGTTATTTTATTAAAATGGTGATAGATAATTCGGAAAAAGGAATATACTCCGAAGCAGAAAATTCCGGAAATACGATCCATTTGTGTTGGCGTAATTGATAAGTGAGAATATTATGGCATGATTTTAACCCCCAATTTAGCTGCTCGGTTTGTATTACATTTGTTCTTGTAAGCCATTTGTATGAGCTAATACGTCTTCTGGCGAATTCCTATTGTCTATCTAAAACCTTTTGTGTAGGGAAATTGACTTTTCGATCTACGCCCTTTTTTTCCTATATTCCCGAGCATTTGCCTAGAACCCGACGATTTGAAGAAGCAAGCTTGACCAAGTCAAAGGCATTTCAAGAAGGTTCACTGATTCAAAAGAAAGAAGAAGCAAAGACGATTTCGCAGTTGTCAGAAGATCGATCAGTTAGGCGAAGAAATCATCGTTTTACATCAAACCCTATCAACAAACCCGACTCAAAAGGTCAAGGGGGATGATGAAAGTCAAGTCACAGGCCAAGGGAGATGAAACGAAAGTCAATGGACCAAGATCACTACATACCCGATCGGGTAAGTAGTGTACCCGATCGGGTATCCTTGCTGTTCCGAGCTTGTGCTTCGACTTCCTTTATTTTGTCCTATATGTTTAATGCGTGACCCCTACCCCACAAAACCTAAGGCTATATAAGAGAGTATGCAGCCACCACAACTCCACACTCTTTACACACTTCTCTCTTTACAATTAGAAACCCTAGATTAGGAGGAGAGAAACCTAGCCTCTCTTCTCTAGTCTAGATCATTTTCTTCTTCCTTTTTGTCCTTAGTTTCTTAGTTTATTTCTGATTTCTCTACATCAAACCCTTAGCCTAGATCAATAAAAATTTCATCCTTGTAATCTACTTTATGTGGTTCAAGTATTGTAATTCGTGGATCAACTATTCTATGCAAGGAATTTCTATTATGGTTGTTTATGTTTCATCATTGTCGTTGTTGATCGTCATCTAGGTATTCCTATTTTATCTTTTGTTTAAAGTCTTTATGTTTCTTATTTGATTGCTATTTTCTTTACATGTTATTTTAGATTCAATTTCAATATCGTTGTAATCATTTCATTTCCCTAGATCGTCAATTTAGCGTCGTTATTATCGCCAATTAGAAAGTCTTAAAATATTATCATAACCAAACTAACATGTCTATCCTAGTTTTTATTATTAACATCATCTTAGATCTAAACATCACCATGAGTGAGTAGTCGTTTTTCTAGGGTGTAGGGTAGCCATGTAGGTTAATTAAAAGATGATAACTGGATAAAAGAAAGTGTGTTTTTAAAACATTGTGTCTATGCATGTTTGGACTATAACGATAGTTAACGATTCCTAATCAAAATCATTGACTAAAATGGAATTCTTTTCCAAAGTAGAAATACGTGAATAGAATAGACAAAGCATGACATGGTAGATTAGACCTAGTAAATTGCCTAAAAGCCTGCTAGACCATCTGATCTATGATTGTAATGAACACATCATTCTTACGAACTCACAATGAATTATTTGCATGTTCTAAATCCAAGTTCATCAATATGTTAATCTACATGTGTGAACCTACTCCCCTAGATTCTTTTATCATTGTTTATTCATCACCTGCTTTATTGTTTTCGTTTTGGTTTGCTTTTATTTTGTTTTCATTTATGCTTTTTATTAGTTTAGAAATCAAAACCCCAAAACCCAGATACTCGTTAGATAAGACCCAATTGCAAGACATTTCACATTCTATAGGAAACAACATCTCCCTGAGGATTGACCCCTACTTCCCTAATTACATTAATTTGTTATTAGCCTAGTCTGGGTAATTATCTTTGACCAGGGCTTGCGACAGGCCCGATCAAATTTTGGCGCCGTTGCCGGGGAGCACGATTTTGTTTATTTGTGATTAGTAGAGTTTTACCTTGTCTTTTTCTTTTTTTTTTCTTTTCTTTTGTCTCGAGGAACACTTGTTCCTTGAGATTTTTCTCACCTTTTTCCTTGTAGTATAGTGACTCTTTTCAGGTAATAGGAATATTTTCTTTCAAAGGGATTGCTTTATTTTCTCTCAATGACTATCTATTTCCAACCTCCACAATGCGAGAATGAGCCTTTCCATAAATACCTTAACCGATTTTATAGCTTTTATAACCATATTATCTCTCTTGGGTATACCCTTGATGAGACCTATATGAGACATATCGTGCTTCATGGAATGCTCATTGAGTGTCGTAGCCTGGCTATGCAATTGAGTGGTGGAAGTCTTTATCAGAAGAGAGGAGAGGAACTTTAGATTTTCTTGAACTTTATGCCCTCCCAATCTTGGGAAGAAAAGCACCGGCGGTTGAGAATCCAAGAGCAACTCAATAAAATCATGGCTCAAGTTCAAATGCTCAAAGGGCAAAAGGAAGAACCCGCGTTTAAAAGAAGTAAGCCAATCAATTTTCCTTATGCTTTTTCAGCCCCCCCATGTGAGTCTAATTTCTCCTATGCTTTTTCATGCCCCCCATGTGAGTCTAATTCTCCCTAATCATATGAATTAATAGATGACGATGATGATGGTCCAACCTTTTCTATTGAAAGTCACTCTAGTGTCGTTCCATTTGACAATTTTGAGACCCCCATTATTGATATTGACCATATGGTAGTCGAGACTTTAGACAAGGATGTTGTTAAGCCCATTTGTGACTCCAATGGAGAGTCGTCGATCGAGTCATCAGATTTCTTTGAAAATCCCTTCGCTAAGGATATTCCAGATTTATTTGAAAATGATACTGGGTTTTGTGAACCTAGCCTTGAAATTAAGTGGGATCAACCACCCATTTTTGATTCCCACTCCTTTGATTCACCCTACCCCCAATTAGAGTCCACTAATGATATTTTGGGAACTAATTGTTTGTTCCATGATCTTAAACATTTCACTCCATCTCTCACTGACGAGTGGAGCAGTTCAGTGGTCATCTATGAAGTTTGTCATGCGCACAATGATAAGATATATCAATTCTTACCTCAATATTTCATGCCTATATCTTGTCAATTGCTTACATATGTTTTTGTATAGCTCATGCGCAGGTATATGATCGACTTCTAAGGGCATTGACATGCTTTTTAAGGCACAAAGAATGATTTTCATTAATAAAGAGTCTAGCAAGACATTTAAATAAAGCTTCGCGGGAGGCAACCCGTGTTTTATTATATTTTTGTTATGAAATAAATTATTTTTGTTGGACAATTTAATAATGTTAATTTTTAAATAATTCATTTGGTTTTGGTTCTAATAGCTTTGACAATAAGACAATAATTTTATCTAGTATTGTAGTAGCTTGTTCATCACAGGTACTTTGGTGCTTGGGTTGTACTTTGCCCCCGTTTTCAAGCTAGCTTGGGGGAGCTGCTGCACGGTTGTATGTTTTCTTTTCTTTCTTTACCATTTTGTTGAGTCGTCCCCCATTCCTTTGTTGGTTATGTTGTCCTTCTTTGTGTTTTCTGCGCTTAAACCCGTTTCGCACATTGAGGACAATGTGTTATTCTAGCTTGGGGGAGGGATTTAGTTTGTGTCGTTGTTTATTTAGTCTAGTTGTTTTTATTGAATTTGAAAATTTTGAAAAATCCAAAAAAATTAAAAAATTAAAAATTTTTTTAATAAAAGTTGTGTGTTTTGTCCACCCAATTGTGTTGTGCATAATGTCATTCCTCAATGCATTTCCCTTATTGTAGCTTTTTAGCCAATGTTTCACGCTTTTGACGGGATTTTGCATACATGGGGATGTCTTGTATACAGTGGGTGAGGGATTGATTTTAGACTTATTAGGCTTGATCTTGACTTTGGCAAACTACATATACGGTAAGGTAGAGCCTCCAGTGATCGGTACATCTATACCCGATCCCAATTAGGTGTGTGTAGTTTCTCCTTATGATTTGCGTCACATCAAAAACGCACAAGTATGGTTTTCATTCCATTTCTAGTGAGCATTACATTCATGATTTAAAAAGCATTTGAAGCCATTCACTTTGAATCCATTGCCTAAATTTAGCCCCTTTTCACATTGTTTCACATTTCATTAGCTACATGTAAAAATATTGCCTACCTTGTTAAGTTAGTAGCTATACCGTTTGTGTTTGGGTGCTCATTTGGGATATTGTTCAAGTTATGTCAAAATGATCTTGATTGGACGGAATTACTGATTACCGTGCCGAAGAAAAAGAAAAAAAAAAAAGAACGAAAAAAAATAAAAAGAAAAAGAAATGAAAAAAAATGATGTTGAATATGAAAGAATGAAAAGAAAGAAAGAACAATGTATTGAAAAGAAAAAAAATGGTTTATGAAAAGAAGAAGAAGTTGTGAGTGTTATTTCCATGATCCGAAATTCAAAAAGTTGGGAAATTCACTCTTGTGTTGCCATGAGTATAAACCAATTTGCTATTTTTGGCTTAGTTTTATTTTCTTGGGAATGGTTCCGAGTTTTGATTGAGCATCCTTGCATAATTGGTATGTTGCTAGCTTGACCTTAGCTCCACATTACCATAATTCATTTGTCCACTTTGTTACCCATCTCCCATAGCCTTCTTCTTGCTTTTGGCTTCTTTCTGTGCTTTTCATGATTGTTTTGAATTGTAGTTTTGGAATGTTTACCATATTAGATTGCGGGCGCATTCTCATGAGTCGTAGATAGGAGAGTGTCACTCAAATATAAAATAATATTTCCTTGATTTATATAAAAATTTGAGTGTTGAGTGCACCGTGAGAGTCCATTGTCAAAAGATCATGCAAGAGCCGAAAAGTCTATTTGATGTTCCTTATGCTGCGCCGTTATGTAAATCTCAACCATGTTTTGCATTTTCCCTATGCCCACGTTGTTTCGGGATGTGTTTCATTGTGCTCTATAAGCTACTTGATGGGATTTGCATTTGGTTGGATTGATTGTTGCTCGTCGCCCTTGTCCTTGTCATGTTTGTTATTGTATGCTTGCTTGAGGACAAGCAAGGGTTTAGCTTGGGGGAGTTTGATAAGTGAATATTTGCATGATTTTAACCCCCAATTTAGCTCGGTTTTGTATGTCATTTGTGCTTTGTTAAGCCATTTTATGAGCTAATATCGTCTTCTAGGCGAATTCCTATGTTCTAACCTGTTTTGTAGGGAAAGTGACGTTTCTACGCCCTTTTTCTATATTCCCGAGCATTTGCCTAGAACCCGACGATTTGAAGAAGCAAGCTTGACCAAGTCAAAGGCATTTCAAGAAGGTTCACTGATTCAAAAGAAAGAAGAAGCAAAGACGATTTCGCAGTTGTCAGAAGATCGATCAGTTAGGCGAAGAAATCATCATTTTACATCAAACCCTATCAACAAACCCGACTCAAAAGGTCAAGGGGGATAATGAAAGTCAAGTCATAGGCCAAGGGAGATGAAACGAAAGTCAAAGCATCCAGATTACTACATACCCGATCGGGTATGTTTGCTGATCCGAGCTTTTGCTTCGACTTCCTTTATTTTGTCCTATATGTTTAATGTATGACCCCTTCCCCACGAAACCTACTGCTATATAAGAGTGCCTCAGCCACCACATCTCAACATACTTCTCTACACACAACCCTAGATTAGAATTATAAAACCCTAGCCTCCATTTTACATTTTTAGCGTCTTTAGTTTAGTTTTTTTTTTTCTTTCTCCATTTTGTAGTTTTAGTTTTAGATCTAGTTTTCTCTAGTCTAGTTTAGTTCTAAGTTTCCTTCAATTGTAATTGTTCTACTTGTAATTGGAATTCTAGTTTCCGGGTTTGCATTTTCCTATTCAAGTTCCTATTCCATTTCAATCTTTGCTCATCCTTTCCGGTAATCCTTATTCTTGTTTTTACATTATAGTTTCATTTTCTTTTAGTATTTCCTTTATCATGTTTACCATTCTTAGTTTTATAATCTTAGTTTCCCTTTCATTGTTAATCATGCATAAGTAATCTTTGTTCTAGGGGAAGGGTTAACATGTCTAATTAATTTATAAGTATAAATTGATTCCGGGTAGAATTGTTTTAGTTGTCTCTATTTCTTGTTTGATTCTCATGATAAACTTTGATTTAAGGCCTTAATCAATTGTTTATACTTGTCAATTTCCGTCTCAAGGGCGAGAGTCGAGATGAAAATTAAAGGACTGGCAAGAATAGTTTAATGACCTAGCAAGGCTGAAAAGACGTTAGGACCCGTTAAAAAGTCGGTATGAATCCGAAAGGAATATACCATTTAAAGACTTGGACAACTATGATTTTTCTAAACCCGTAATCAACTTTGCTTTTAAATTGATTAGCATGTGAACCCCGATCCCTAGATCCTTTTCTTTATTGTATTTTTATCATTTTTATTATAGCATTTATTAATTAGTGACAAACATTTGCCAATCGTACAAGATAGAGTTCTAACCATAACTATTCACAAGTATCTCCCGTCTCCCTGAGATCGACCCCTTACTTCCCTAATTACATTAATTTGTTGTTAGCCTAGTTTGGGTTATTTATCTTTGATTAGGGTATGCGACAACCCTGTCACGTATCAAGTGGAACAAGTTTATTATACTTCATATCCAAATATCAAAAGAGATAAAGATAAGTGGTCAGCAGTATTTAAAACTAAAGCCAGATCACATGTTGATGCTCCTATTCTCGAATCTGTGTTTCAAGAAGATGTTATTAGTAGTGAGACACTACTATCAATAATTGAAGTGGCAGATGATAACGAATTTATAGAGGAGGAAGAAGAAATGCAAATAGAGGACAATAATGAGGAGAAGGTAGAAGAGGATGAGAAAGAGGAGGAGAAGCGGAAGGAAGACGGAGCAGAAGATGAAGAGGGAGATAAAGAGGAAGAAGAGGATTTTATAGACTCTCTTTTCAAATACAACATTTCCGAATACCAAAATTCAAGTAATGATGATGAATTAGATTATTTCTAATTATTATATTAGTTGAAACTACTTTTTGTAAATGTATGGCGTTTGCAAAGCACTTTCATTTTAGCTATTGACAGTTGTTTTTATTATTCATTAATAAGAATATATAGTTTCTTGTTATTTAATTGTACATGTTTGTTAATTCATTACAACTTTGAATACTTTAGTTTTTCTCTATATGGCTGGCGGACGATGAAGGAGAGGTAGTTGTATTAATGTAGGAAACCGAGAGCGGGAGGATGAGAATGAACAAGTCAATGACGGGAATGTGCAACAGTCACAGGTGGATACTACTACTCGCCGAATCCGTCTCGATCCGGATGAGGAAACAAGTGTCTGGTAAGACTAATTCACATTTAATTTAATTGATTAATTATAATTATTTAAAATATCATAATATTTATATATAATGTATTTAACTATGATAATTGATTTCAGGTTCAGTGACCCAGATATGGTTAAACTGATATCGGAGACCATAACCTGCGGGTACAAGGAACACGCTCCAAACTGGAAAGAGGCGTCAAATACTTTGTGGTCGGCTTGGTGGAACTGGTTTGAGGTAGAATTATTTAAAATATTATAATTATATCTATTTCAATTTTTTTTCTCAATTTATCTTTATTATTGATTTATTATTTTTTGTTTATTTACTTAATGTTTTCCTAACTTTATGTTTTTATTCATGACAGCAAAAGGTGTATTTTGAGCCTTACCATACAGATATGGTAAGGAAAGCTTGGGAATATGCCATGAAGACCCGCTTACGTCATATGATTTATCGAGCTCCGCAGAAAGACGAGGAGCACAGGCCGAAGTGGATTCCTTTGGACTTATTTACAAAGCTTAAGAATAGGCCCGTTGAAGATCCTAGTTTCGTTGCGAGATCTGAATCTGCCTCGGCTAATCATAGGTCGGGATGTGAAGAGAAGGGAAAGGCGTTGCCTACTCACATTATGGGTAGAAAAAACATCTTGACACGCATGGACGAAATGGTAAATATCTTCTTTTATTTTTTATTTATTTATCTAATTATAATTTAACAAGTATTACATTAACTATTTAAATGATAATTACTAATTATGAGCTTGTTTGTGATGCAGAATAAGATCATGTCAAAGAAATCTGAACTTCAAAGTCAAGGAGTCGAAAACATCGACGATAATGAGATCTATTTTGAGGAGACTGGATTTGACGATAAAGGAAGATGCTACGGATTGGGACCAGCGGCAGATTATTTGTTTGACCATCATAGGCACTCTGTTGCTACCTCAGCACCGACTCAGTTCACCCAAAGTTTCGCTACTAAGCTGTCAAAGGAGAATGCGACACTTAGGCAAGAGCGGGACGAACAAGCTCTAAGGATTGTAGCTATAGAAGAGTACTTGAGTCAGGTTGGAAGAAATTCTACTCACAGCTGCAAACCTGGAGGTCCTACACAGGGTCGAGACGACTTTGATGATGATGGTGGCGATAATGCTAGGCCCAACCCATTCACCCCTTTCACTCCATTCACTCCGTGTGGTTGAGTGATTACTTAAAACTTTTATTTGTAAGACTTGACTTTTATGATATAAAATCAAAACTTTGCTGATAAATGGTATTTGTGTTACATTAGTTACTTTGTTGTACGTTTACTGCTGGAAAATTTCTGTTATTTGCAGGTTTTTGGTATAGGGGATACAGGAAACAGTGCATTATGCTGAGTGCACTGGTGTTTTTGCGACGAAACGTCCGTCGCAAACATTGACTAATTGACTCCACAGGTGGCAGTCAAGTCAAATAATCAGTCAACTTTTGCGACGGAAATTCTGTCGCAAAAGTTGACTAATTATTTGACTTGACTATACAGGTGGTAATCAAGTCAAATAATCAGTCAACCTTTGCGACGGAAATTCCGTCGCAAAGGTTGACTGATTGTCTGACTTGACTGCCACCTTTCATCTGTCGCCAATACTATTGGCGACGGATATTCCGTCGCAGAGAACATGCGACGGACTAATCCGTCGCAGAAACCACTGTTTGCGACGAAAATATGCGACTGCCATGATCCGTCGCAAAAAAATTTTTGGCGACGGACTTTTCCGTCGCGAATCGAGCTTTCTCTTGTAGTGCAAGATACAACAACAATAAAAAAAAGTTAACTCCTTTAGACTACTCTTTTCATTTATCTACTACTACCTTCCAAAGAAATTAGTTAACATGAATTAAAACACCCAAGATTAACCATTTGCAACCTAGTTAATACTCATTAAATCACAAGCACAACCAAAGGAACAAGCTTTAATATTTGTGCCAAGGGATTAAGCTAGAATCATGTATCACAACAATAAACCATGTTATAACACACAACAGACACTTTTCTACCCAAAAGACTGATCCAACTCTAAACCAAAGTTACAATCTTTCACGTTTACATTAACACATTCAAGATAAGATAAACAAACCTATCTAGAATAACCATTCATTAAGTAAATAAGATGTAAAGATGGTGAAACCAAACATTCATTTACTCAACACAAGAAATTAATGCAAGAAAAGGGTATTAAATAGAAGAGATGAAAATTATAGAGTCATGTTAAAAGTTATGCACTTATTCAAATTACACCAAGTAGAAAGGACTTAGCTTTCCATATTCTTCATAACAAAAAGATTAACTAAAGATTACTACAAATCCTTGTGTAAGAGAAAAATAGATGAACAACAATATGAGATGATAAATGAAAGATGTGAGATGGTAGATTAGATGTATCCTAAATGAGTGAAATGTTAGGTATTTATACCCTTCAAATTCACCCAAAAGTGAGGCTTCAAAATAATAGAATTGATTATTTTCGAGTCCGCGGGAGTTGGAAAAAACACAACCTACGTCATATGACACAGCCTGCGTTTTCAGCATGGCAGCATGTTTTTGCGAGAGGCATATCTCTCTCGTTTCTTGGTCGTTTAAGGCGTGCTACCTACCTTTGAAAAGCTAAGAGGATAAGATATCACCTTCCCACTTGGTCTTGCATCGATACGAGGTCTATAACTGAAGATATGCCCGTTTGAAGTTGACCCTTGTGAAACCGAGTTTTCAATTCTTCATTTTGGCTCTTTCTTGTGCATCACAAGGCTTCAAACCTTTCTTTTTACTTGCTTTTCTCGACTTTTAACTTGCTCGACCTTGGTTGAATATGGCTCGGGTTTGACCCTTGACTTTTTTTTACTTGACGATTTGACTCTTGACTTTGTCAAGAACTTGACTTGACTTCACCAAATAATGCACAAAACCAATTCTCTCAAGGCATATAACATACAACAACAAAAAGGTCACAAGATTACACCCCATTGCATAAAAACCAATACATATCATCAACCCATTCCAAAATAAGCCAAGAAGATGGAATTACAACAAAAAAACTATGAGATGTGCTTAATACAAAACAAGTACTAATAGCCCATAAATTAACTTTAAAAGGTAACTAAATTACTCTAATTGATACGGCTCGATTTGACGTTGTCAAAGGGTTAGTATTTTTTGTTTTGTTTAAATTGGAGCTTACATTAGACAAAATTTAGATAACCAATTGCCAAAAAGGGTCAGTTCAATACACAAAAAACTCATTAATTGATCCTGATTTAGCTTGCAAAAATCAAGATTTTTTTCAAATATCATAATCATACCCTTTTATCTCGTTAATCTTCTAAAAAAATTGACACATTTTCAGATATAAGTCAAAGGAAATTACAAGAATAATGAGCCAAACAAACAAAACAGGAAAAAAATTAAAATTCATTGCATATTGAGTTGTTGGATTTGGTTGTCAAAAGTGGGTGGAACTGTGGTGGTATGTTCTGCGGGAACTTCGTCGTGACAGTGAACATGGCCTCCGACGATTCCGACATTTGCATCAATGGCCTCTACTGGTTGTTGTCCTCCTCCCATTTCATGCTGCCATAACAATCACACGAGTGTAAAAAAAAGACAGTCTCATATTTGAACAATATAGATTTTGCCCAAAACCGTCTCATTCAATAATTTATGGCGTATTATAAGTAAGTATAGAGATCAGTAGTATTGACCTTGATAAGGGAAGTAGAAAAGGAGGTGGAAGAATTCATCAAAGCATTGAGAAGCTCCGTAGAAGTGTAAGCTTCAGGCCATGTTTGAATAGCAGCAGCAACCGCAGCGGCTTGATTATTATCATGAGAATGAGAATGGTGTACATGTTGGTTTTGTGGCATTTGATTATTGTTATTATTTTGATCCACCCCAACATTTATGGTGTTCCCACCATGTCCATGACCAAAACTCTCGTATATTGCGCCTGTTGCTCCTCCTCCTCCTCCTCCTCCTACTCCGGGCCCATGGTTTGCCCTTCATTTTCATCCAGTTCAACATAATTAATGCAAATACATTTTCTAGCAAGATAGGAACTCGGCGTAGTTGAAATAATGTACCTCATAGCAATGGTATTAGTAGGATCAGAGGTAGCAAAACTTTGGCCTTGGTTATGACCATTTTCCGGCAGCCAACCCATGTCTTCAAATGATGTTGGCATTCCTTCACTTGTGTCCAAGAATATCTTGCAATGTTTGAAAAACAACCAATTAATCAATGCAATCACACACAAGGCAATAAGTACTCGATATCATATTACTACCTGAACACCTGATGGATCATAGCCAGGCAAATGATTACTCAGCAGAAACTTCTGCAATTGAAAAAGAAAAAATTCTGAAACTGTTTTCGAAATATTAAGATTGAACCAAATGCTTTAATTAGACAGTCTAATTTCATTAGATTTGAAAATACCTTTCGTTGGGTAACATGGGATAAAATGTCCATTAGGTTTTTCTCACATGATTCTAGTTCTCCTAGTGTTGTAAACGCCATTGCATCTGGCTCGTAAATCCTGTTATATATTACGTATATTTTTAGAAAGAAAAAAAAATCAAAAACTCGAGTAATGAAGCAATAAGATAATGTTTACGGATGACTCATAATGAAAATTATGTGAAAAATCGCGAAGATTGAGTGTTAATGCACAATATAAGAACGAAGAGCATAAAAATTAGTTAGCCGCTTTACTTTATTCCATCATATTACTCGAGAAGACTCTTGGATATTTGAGTATATGTTTTTCATGGAACATTATGTATTTATATTCATAAAGAAAGTTGTAACGTCAAGACCTCAGTTGATCCTCGGCCATTTGAAGCTGTGTTTGCAGATTACTAACTTCTTGTTGAAGATGCTGCAATAATTTTATTGTTTTCCCTGAAAAATGTTAGAATTGAAATGAAATAAAGTCTTAAATATTGTAAGAACTAAGAAGAATAACCATTCTCACCTCCAAATTTGAGTTACATTCTGTTGGGCTGCCAAACACATCATCTCATGAGTTAGTAAAGATGAAAGCTTAATCATTGTCACTAGCTAGTTCTTCCATTTTAAGATTTTAGGTTCCAATATATAGCTTCGAATAACTTAATCTAAAATTTTAAATCATCGGTTATTATACTACAAACGACCTTCTTATATAAGTTTTTGTCGAAAATTAGAGAGAGATAGAAATAAGAGTACGAACTTGGCGAGTTGAAGAGCAATGTCATTCTCCGTCTTAAGTTTTTTCAAAGTGTTAAGTAAGTACTGCATTAAACATTTTAAAATTACACACAATAAAAACACTAAAGAATATACAATATTTTTGGGCAGGGCATTGGAGTAATACCTCTCTATTATGAACAGATCTGTTAAATCGAAATTCACCAAAAAAAAAAACAGAGTAAATGTTAGTACCACTTTCGTAGCATGCAACAAATTTATTAAAAAAAAAAATTAATACGGAGTAAAAAACAAGTAGTAACTCTCCTGTGCGACGGTTTCATTCCGTGTTTTTTTGCAAAATGTGACCACTTTTTGGTAAATAGTGATCAACTTGAAAATAAAAGTCATGTTCTTGTCATAAGAGATGGTCACTATTTGTCAAAAAGTGGTCATTGTTAACTGATCGCACCATGCAACGGTCTTACATAAGATTATGAAAAAAAAAAAAATAGGATGTGATCTTACGTTCCTCTATCGTGGTCAGGGAGATTGATATAACGGGTTAACACGTCTTCAATTCTACATTCATAATTTGTAAAATAAAAAAGTTAATTAAATCATCACAATATTTAGGGATAAAACACTGAAAAAAAAAAATGTAATTAACTTTGTATAAAGTTTTGAATTTGGACCACTTTAAAATCATACTTCATACATAGTATCGACGACGTAGTAAATAACAAGTTTATGGAAGATTATACTTGAGCCATTTTAATTTATAAGTTGATAATAATACTAAAAATATATTTGGCTCATTCGATCACACAAACTTAAGTGAGAGTAATATATCTAGTACAATGTACAGTTTTATTTCATATAATATCACCATCTCATTTATTATATGAACACTAATTATATTGCATATTTACCATATTAGTAGTACTCCGTATATTATAGTTAATCGGTTTTTCTAAAATGTGCCCTTAAGGCACATATTAAGGGGTTGTTTGGTTACCCACTAAATAACATAGGAACTTAAATTCATGTGAATTGTAAAATGGACATGTTGTTTGGTTGCCTCAATTCACATGAATTGGAAGTTCACATGAATTCCAATTCCTCCATAATGGAGGAAGTGGGTTACCTAGGTCCCCCTAGGTAAATTGGAATGCCTACATGAATTACACTTCGTCCATGACAACCAAACACTATTTACTAATTCACATGAATTCTAAAATCATATGTTTTATGACTTCCTAGGCAATATAAATTCTCACATGCAATCAAACAACCCCTAAGAAGATAGCATTGAAAACTGAAAAAGTGTCTTTATACTCTAATTTCCATAAAATTTATTTTTGATTTTCCATTTAAATCTTCTTATCATGTGCCCTAATGGCACATTTTAGAAAAAATCGATAATTATAATACAACATTCTTAAGATGCAATATGATAAATTCCCGATTTTAAAAATAAAAAAGAGAGAAAAAGGAACCTTTTTCTTCCAGAAAAATGGCTGAGACGATCAGAAGGAGAAAACATAATAAGAGCAATATCAATATCACATAATATTGAGAGTTCATATGCTTTCTTGATGAGTCCATTTCTTCTCTTTGAAAATGTTACTTGTCGATTTGTTTTGTTTTCTATCCTTTTAATCTGAAGTTTTACACGACCCATTTTTTCAATTTACGTAATTAACCTATTTTTTACAGCAATCAAAAAAACAAAAAATGAAAAGTAAATGAATTAACAACAAATGATTAAATATTAAAAAAAGTGTATAGAGTAAAATATGGAAAAATGAAGGGACAAGAGAAAAGAGAGATGCGAGGTTAGAGGAGATGGGATTTACAGAGTGGAAGAGTAAGAGTTGTTGATTTTGTTTTCACTCTTTCGTTTTTATCGCTGTTAAATTTATGATTTAATCTACTTTCTAAATCCAATAAAAAACAACTACTTTCTTTTCGCGGAATTTAAGTTGATGCGTGAATTTGATATGCCCTGTATAAAATGTGCACAATATCGACTACGAAAAGTTGCATAAAATCGACTCAATAAAATATGTGCATAGCGTATAATAAACTACTTCGTATTAGATACGATCTTATTTGAATTTTTTATGAAAAATAAAATGAGTGATGGAATATTTTAATTTAAAAACATGGTTCACAATCAAATATTTTGGACTATTTTTACATATTTATAATACAAAACTAGCATTTTAATTTTAGAAATATACAAGTATGTTGAATAATAGAGTTTGCTGATGTGTAATATGTGTTACTTACTCTAGCTTGTATATATACCTTACAGCTGTACATTCATCATTAACTTAATACAATAACAACTTTCTATTTACATAATGCTTCTAACTACTTTCTCTTTCTAGAACAATTACCTGGGTTTCTTCAAGCTACTTTAACTAGTTTTACACCCGTGCAAATTGCACGGGTATGTTGTTTCCAATTTTGTTATTATGAGACTGTACGTTATGAATATCTATTTTAGATTTTAAATTTGATTATAAATATCAATAGTAATTAGCATAAATGATGTTTTAGGGTCAATCGGCCGAGTAGTAGTTGTAGTATATATAATATTTTCTCTTGTTAGCTAAATTTGAGTTTATACTTCTTCCTGTTATTTGGGTAACTTCATTAAAACTCGGTTTGAATAGTTGACGACCCGTGCAAATGGTTTATCATGTTTCATGTAGTCAAATTTGTGTTTAATTTTAGGACCCTTGCGCGAGACAAAATGAAAATTTTAATCCGTCCACAATTAAGAGGAAAATTTTTAGCCGATTCAATTAGTTGCATAACCGTGCAAATGGCTATACCCGATTTTCATTTAATAAAATTTGTGCATGTTTTTAAAGGGTCTTCAATAAACATTTAGAATAATTGACAAACAAATTAACCAAATTTTTATAAGGCGACGTATTGGGTCAAAATTACTCCGATGAACATGCATACACGAAATCCATATACCTTGCAACTATTAGCCCGAAAAATAAACCCTAAAATAATCTTCATCTAAACACTTAAAAATTTTCTTCATGCTATAAAATTCCTATTGGCAAGTAACATCACTTTTTCATTTGAGATTATTAGCTTAATGTATTCATTAAATATTAACTTTTATTGTATTTTCGGTCATTCAATAATTACTTTATTCTTAGTTCAATTAGTTAATTATTAGCTATAGTTATTTTCTTAGCTAATTACTCATATTATTATTTTCTTTTAGCTAGTCTTTGCTTAAGACGGGGAAATATTACCACATGAGGGTAATAGTGACAAAAATATTGGCATTTCTAGGCAACTTGTTATTTAATTTGATATCTATTTAACCCGTCTTAATGTTAAGACAAATATAGTTCGTTTTCAATGAAAATTATTGATTTTACAAAACTTTTAGAATGTTATGCGAATTGGGCATATGGCCTATCAACCAAAATGTCATCTGACCAACTCACCAAACCTAATGAAATTACTAATCACATCCACCATTTCTACCTAAGTACTCCCTAACGTCTAAACCTAATACTCACCCAGCCATGAAGTCCTCACTTTCTTCTCAATTAAACGCCTAAAAAAATTACTGAAAATTATAAATGCAACCTGAAGTCTTCAAATAAAAGCATGGGATATTGGAATTAAAAGGCAACGGTTTGATTGTTAACTTTTTTTTTCGTCTTAAAACCAATAGTCAACAAATTTGGGCCTTTTTTGTTTTTGAATATAATTTGTAACAAACTTTAGTCTCATAGCAGTTAGTTTACATCTTATTTTTCGAAATGCATTGCCAACAATTTGAAATTTTTTTATTGGGTTAAAATCCTTGTAGTTGGTTTATACTTTCATTTACTTTTAATTTGTTTTTTGGTTTTGCATATTGATAATCATTAGAGAAATTGTTAGTTTTTTTAATAATCACTTTATTTTTTCACTGTAACTTTTTTATTCTTACTGTTACAAATTCATAAATTCAAAAATCCTCAAATAATTGTTCTTTAGTATTAGCTTTCACATGAATTAAGTCAATTAACTTGTGAAACAGTTAATTTTTTTTAATAAAGTGTAATGTCATTGAGCATCTGAACAATTGAGAGGAAGCAATAATCATATGCTGTGTAAATGAATTTGCATAGAGAAAGTGGGCCTAAATTTCAGGAAATAAAAAATTTATTTTGACTTGCTGACTTTCAACCACAGAGCGCCACGTAGGCTCTGTGGTTGTTGCTATAATAAGTAGAGATGGAGGATCATATACATTTCACATGGTATCAGACGACACGGTGATGATTCTGGAATACTTACACAAGAATTTCTTCTTCTTCTAGTTGTATTCTCCTTTATTCAGTCGGTATAATTCGATCTCTTCGAATTTCTTCGTCGTTTTTTTTTTCTCGAAATCATTACTTTTGTGATTCGTTTTTTTTTTCTAATCAGAATTTGTTGATCGTCATTCATGATCAATTGTTGATTCGAATTTGTTGACTCTTGATTCTTGATTCTTGATTCTTGATTCTTGATTCTTGATTCTTGATTCTTGATCTCGCTTCCGCAATTTTTTTTTTTTTGAGGTTTCAATTCGTCAATTTCTTTTTCCTTTAAACCTAGATTACTTTTAGAAATCTACATCATGACTGTTGATCCTCCACAAAGAACTGCGAATTATGATACTTTTGATGATCCTCTGTTCTTGTCTCAGTCTGATCAACCTAGTCAGTCTGTTGTAAGTGACCGTTTTAATGGAACTCGTTCTCTTTCATGGAAAAGAGAGGCTTATGTAGCTTTAATTGCTAAAAATAAGGAAGGTTTTGTTGATGGAACATGTAAACAACCTATATGTACGAACTGATAAATCTTATCATCAATGGATAAGATGTGATCACATGGTGATGCAATGGCTGAAAAATTCCTTGACTCCTGAGATTCGTGATACAGTTGAATATGCTCGTAGTGCACATGAATTGTGGTCTGAATTGCTTGAGAGGTATGGTCAGGTTAATGGAATTGAAGTTTACCAGTTAAGAAAAGATCTTAGTGATACTTCTCAGTCAAACACACCTCTAGTGGAGTACTATAGTAAACTCAAAAGAACATGGGAAACCCTTGATAATCTTGATCATATCTCTGTGTGTACCTGTGGAGCTTTGAATGCATGTTCTTGTCAACTTCTTAAACGTATGCTGGATAGGGAAACCAGTGCAAAACTGATTCAGTTCTTGATGGGGGTTAAATAGTGGATATGAGGGCACTAAAACCAACATACTTTCAATGGAGCCTTTGCCTCCATTGAATAAAGTTTTTGCATTACTTCAGAAGATAGAGAGGCAGAAGCAAATTGCTGATGCAGTTGATGTGCTAAGTGAAGCAAATGCTTATGCAAGTTCTAGGAATTCTGATTCTAGACAGTCACAGTGGAATAAGCCAAGAATTGACAATGAAGAATCTGAAAATACTGTCAAAACTTGTTCTCATTGTGGGCATAAAGGTCATGACATAAATAGATGCCATAAGTTGAAGACTTGTAATCATTGTGGTAAGAAAGGGCACATCATGGAGTATTGTTTTTTACTTCTAAATCAGTCCAACAACAGGTCATACAAAGGCAAAGGGACATACAAAAACAGGGCAGATGTTCACTTTCAGAAGGGTACCAATGTTTACAGAAGATTTGCTCATAATGTGGACATTATTCAAGATGTTCATAATGAAGATGAAGAAGCTACACCCTTAGCTTTTGAGCCTGGTGCCTCTTCTACAACAGTTAATTCTTCTAATGTTGGTGTTGATATGGATCCAGACTTGTTCAACAACATGGCTAATTCAATCTATCAGAAGATCATGAGATCTATGTCTGAAAAACCTGCAGTTTCTTCCTTGAATTGTGCAGGTACTGTTCCTATCTCTTATGTTCATGCAGCATCTGCATTTCTTTGTGTGTCTACCTGGATTATTGACACAGGAGCTTCAGATCACATGACACCCTATGCTCACATATTACTTGATGTGAACTATTTAACCAGACTTATTCATGTTTCATTACCTAATGGAACCATTAAGGTTGTAAGGAAAGCCGGTACTATGAGGTTAACACCACACTTATGTCTTTCTCCTGTTCTTCTTGTACCTGACTTTAAGCAGAATCTGTTGTCAGTAGGTAAACTGTTAGAAAAGTCTCAACTAACAGTGGTGTTTACTAAAGATTGCTGCCTTTTTCAGGACCTTTCAAGTAAGGTCAATAAGACAGTTGCTAAGAAGATTGGAGGACTCTATCTGTTGAAATCAGATTGCTCCAGTGCTAATATAGTTTTGAATAAACATCTAGTTCATCATGGATGTAATGTCATAGACAAGTTCTTTACTTCTACTTGTTTTACCAGCAAAACTGCAGAACTAGAATTAATGCATGCTAGATTTGGACACTCATCTGTTGAAAAACTCAAGCATGTATCTAATAATCCCTTAGTTGGGGTACAAAATTTCTTTTGTGAAACTTGTGTTTTCTCTAAGCATCATAATTTTCCTTTTCCAAAAAGTTTGTCAATGGCATTGGAATGTTTTGATTTAGTACACATGGACCTTTGGGGTCCATATAAGGTGCCTAGCCTCAATGGGGCTACATATTTTCTCACTATTGTTGATGATAGATCTAGATGCGCTTGGACATATTTGCTCCAAAATAAAGGTCAAGTACCAGGCTTGATTAAGGATTACATGACTATGGTACAAACTCAGTTTGGCCGACCTATCAAGATCTTTAGGACTGATCATGGGACATAGTTTGTACAACAAACATGTGGTGCTATGTTTAAAGAGAGAGGGGTGATTCATCAGAAAAGCATAGTTGGCAAGCCTCAACAAAATGGGAGAGTGGAACGCAAACATAGACACCTAGTTAAGACAGCTAGAGCTCTAAAAATCCATGCTAATATGCCACTAAAGTTTTGGGGTGAATGTATCCTGACAGCTACTTACCTTATCAACAAAATGCCTACTCTAATACTGCAGTGGAAATCCCCTTATGAGATACTTTTTCATCAGATACCCACTCATGAAGAGTTGAGAGTTTTTGGATGCTTATGTTATGCCTCAATGCCAAAAACTTCTAAGGATAAGTTTGGAGTTAAAGCTAGGAAGTGTGTTTTTATTGGGTACCCATATGGTGAAAAAGGGTACAAACTTTATGACTTGAATAATCACAAAGTTTTTGTCAATAGAGATGTTTTATTCAAAGAGGACATCTTTCCTTTTAAGGACTTTGAACTTCCCTTTTCTTCTACATATCTTGATAATATTGCAGTGGTTAATCCTATTTCAAACTCTTGGACACCCTTCAATAACATGGATTCTTCTCAGGATACTTTTCTTCTTCATAATAATACTTCACAAAATGATAATACTTCAAATAATACAGATTTTTTTTCAGATTCTGATGATGCATCACATATTCAAAGTAATAACTCACATAATAATCAATCACATGCTAATGATTCTATTCATTCTGATCATCACAATACAGATCATGTTTTATCTTCCAACAACAGTATTCCTTCCCTAGAACCTTCAGTTCATTCTGACGACACATCAGTTAGACAATGTAATGACATTGGTGTGAGAAAATCAATCAGGCCTAGACAGCTATCAACAAGGCTGAAAGGTTTTCAATTACAGAAATCATCTCTTCAGCTTCATTCAAACCAAGAGGATTCTGTTTTCTCTTCATTTCATGTGAAAATGTTGCAGGATCTTACTGATTATGACCCTGCATACATTGCTTCTCTGGCTAATGTACTTGCTGCATTGGAACCATCCACCTATCAGCAAGCAACACAAAACCCTGAATGGGTCACTACTATGTCAAAAGAGATTGCTGCTCTTGAAAGCAACAAAACTTGGGACTTGGTTCCTCTCCCTTCTGGCCATAAAGCCATAGGATCCAAATGGGTCTTCAAAATTAAACATAGACCTGATGGTAGTATTGAGAGATACAAAGCTCGATTGGTAGCCAAGGGTTACAATCAAGTTAAGGATAAAGATTACAAGCATACTTTTTCCCCAGTAGCTAAGTTCACCACTGTGAGAACTTTACTTGCACTTGCCTCTGCCAAAGGTTGGGATTTATATCAGTTAGACATTAATAATGCTTTTTTGCATGGTTTTTTGGATGAAGAAGTATATATGGTACCTCCTCAAGGGTATCATGCTACAAAGGGTCAAGTTTGCAAACTTAAAAAGTCGATTTATGGTCTAAAGCAAGCTTCACGCCAATGGAACATTGAATTAACCAAATATTTGAAGAGCCAGGGATTTACTCAGTCCAGGGAAGACTACTCATTGTTTTTGAAGCATAATTCAGAAGGTTCTATGATAGCATTGGTATATGTTGATGACATATTGCTAACAGGAGATAATGTAAAAGGAATTGAAGCAGTTAAGAAAGGGTTGGATGACCAATTTACCATCAAAGACTTGGGGTTGATGCGTTATTTCTTGGGACTAGAGGTAGCAAGAAATCAGAAAGGTCTAATGTTGAACCAGAGAAAGTACATAGCAGATATCCTGACAGATTTGCACATGGAAGAGTGTACTGCAACAAGTTTTCCTTTACCCAAAGGATTAAAGCTTTCCACAGAGGATGGGGAATTGATGGAAGAGCCTGAGCAGTATAGACGCTTAATTGGTAGGTTACTCTACTTAAACTTGACAAGACCTGACATCTCATACTCCGTGCAACATCTTAGTCAATTCATGAGTTTACCAAGAAAGCCACACATGAATGCAGCCTTACACATTGTTAAATATTTGAAAGGCACCATTAATACATGACTGTTTTATCCAGCAGCAAATGACCTGACACTGACATCCTATTGTGATGCTGACTGGGGAGCATGTGTATTCAGTTGTAAATCACTCAGTGGCTATGATGTCTTCTTGGGACAATCTCTTATTTCATGGAAAACTAAGAAACAGAACACGGTCAGTCGTAGTACTGCTGAATCAGAGTATAGGAGTATGTCATATACCTCTGCTGAGTTAGTTTGGCTTGAAGCATTACTACGAGATTGTCATGTCCAAGTTCCACTTCCTATACCACTGTTTTGTGACAATAAAGCAGTGGTTCATATCTCTGCAAACCCAGTCTTTCACGAGCGAACAAAGCATTTAAATGTCGATTGTCACTTTGTTCGTGATAAATTTGAAGAAGGTTTCTTACATCCAAGACATGTGAGAACTGGGTTGCAACTAGCAGACATTATGACTAAGCCCCTAGGAACGCAAGAGCATCAATTTTTATCTTCCAAGCTTGGTCTTCGTCTTACTCCACTTCATCCAGCTTGAAGGGGGCATGTTGAATAATAGAGTTTGCTGATGTGTAATATGTGTTACTTACTCTAGTTTGTATATATACCTTACAGCTGTACATTCATCATTAACTTAATACAATAACAACTTTCTATTTGCATAATGCTTCTAACTACTTTCTCTCTCTAGAACAATTACCTGGGTTTCTTCAAGCTACTTTAATGGAGGATCATATACATTTCACAAAGTAAAATATTTGGCATTATGAAATAAGTTTTGCATTGTTGATAAAACTTCGATATAGAACGAACCCCATATCGCCAATTCATCAGATATAGATAATAAATTACAATATGGTGTATCAGATTACTCGTCGATGCTACACTAGTCTTATCAATTGCAGCCTTAGGCTTTGTTTGGATAGCAAAGTAGAAGAGAAAGGTCACAAAGGGTGATACTAGAGGGAAACGAAAGGGAAGGAGAGAAGGGGAGGGGGGATAAGTGTTTGAAATTAATTTTTTTCTAGATTGTTTTATAATCGAGGAATTATGATGAGGCTTGAAAAAGGGGAAATGGATCCATCGGACTAGTGGTGCACCTCATCGAACTCCAACCACGAGCTCCCAACACATGATTTAAGCAAAAGTTGAAAGGAGAGGATAAGAAAATAGTATGCAGTATAGTACTCCAATGACTCATTTGTTTATTGCACATAGATTAAGGTTCTAAGTGGACAATAAATCTTACCAGTAAAATAGGGTGAATTTTGTTAACAAAGACATGTTTATAAACGAAATGGGGCAATTTTAGTGAATAGGCCGAAAAATGGAATATGAGGCATCTTAAGAGAATCGGAGGGATTAGAAGATACCGTAAAAAGGATAGTTGTACAATATTAAATAAACAAAGTACATAAAATGCTCATTTTATATAACAAGAGATGAAATTGATGGAAAACTACAGGGAAATCAAGGGCACAGAGATGAAAAGCTTGCTATGCCACAGTATACAATGCCTTACAGGGGGAAAACGTGAAGACATTGGATGAATAGTAAATTTAATGAGTATATATATTTACAAAAGATGTAAGAATTTAGGCATATCAATGCCACATGACATGATAAGAAATTAGCAGACAAATAAGTGTTGCCAGAAACATCAAAACTGAAGCATGCAATGCAGAGGCATCCGATGTTTTGGAAGGAGCCCTTCCCGCTATAGCTGGAGCAACAGCATGTCCACCACGCCGGCTTTGTTGTTCATCAGTCGGCAATGTTCCCGTAAGAGATGATGACCCTCTTGTCCCATTGTTATGCTCTTTACCTGCCAATGTCAATCACATTAAGGGTATGACAAGATGCCATGAGAATCATAAAGCTACATTGAATTCCTAAACAATGAACCCCGGCATGGTATAGTATTTTGGTAGGGGTAATTCATTGTATGCTAGCTTATATAACCTAACAACTTGGTTAAAAGTATCCCTGAATAAGACAGGGTGTGTATCCAAGTTTCGGACTTGGCTATACGACAACATTAACTCGGTGCCTCGCGGCCCTCAAGGTATCCTGTCTCAGGAGGGGTAAGGGATCAAATGTAAGTAGCCTTACCCTTTTGTCAATAACAAAGAGAGGCTACTTCCTGATGACCCATAATGAGAACTGCATCACTAATTGCATAAAATGAGCGTTACTTCACAATAAAAAGAAGAGTCGTTGGTTTGGTGAGTTGTTTTTGGACGTGGCTATATTATGGAAAAAAAGTCTAGCTCCTAGAGACATACCCTTGTTTGAGCGTTGCGAGTCGTACACGATATGCAAGGCAACAATATGTGAGAGGAGTAATGTAGCTACTGGCTTAACATGTCAACAGGAAAATATTGTGTGCACAACCGCAAGAGATTTTTTTTCAACATGATGCATGACGAGTAGATGCACAGATAAAGCATAGTCATAACTCAAGTTATAAGCCTTTACTGCCTTGGCAAAACAAGGAGCAACCAGCTTTTGGAATTTGTTTCTATCGTTCAGGTATATGTCAGGGTTTAATTGATCCACAATCCAAATCCAGTATGATGATTTCAGCCATGAACTTGCAACAACAACCAAAAGTACAAAATACTACAGAGTATAAGCGAAAGATCCGAGTACTATGAGCTACGGTGCAGTTAATGCATTTAACGTAAGCAAATCATAATACAAGCCACATAGAAGCCTCACAATGTAGTTTAACAGACATCAAACATTATTTACTTACAATCTGAACGAGACCACCCGAATTGCATATTTTCCCTATCAAACACCATGCGATATCCAGTCATGAAGTTCTCTGCACAATGGCATTTCAGTGCATGTAAAAAAGCTTTCCAACACAAGCAGGTAAGTCTATTATCAGAAGAGAAAAGATAAAAAGATCCCCGCTTACGTCCAATAATTGCAATGTCCCCTGGTATAACTTGCAAAGCTAGACAATATCCCAGAATTCCCTACACAAGAACAGCAAGCATTTAGTACAAATTGGCATTAATTTAAAGACAGGCTGACAATATATCACACAAATCACATCTTGCAGAAGTCATTCTAAGGTGACATTTAAAATGGTCAACGCCCTCAAATCCATTTTCAATGCTTACATAAGACACCTATGACCCTACGTAGAAAGACGCGTGATTTAAAGTTTTAACTCAAAAAAGGATCACGAAAAAAAAATCTATGATGGTGCTCATTTCAAAAGAACAATGCCTAACAGCTAATTGACAAAGCCCTGGAAAGTTAAACGGGCATGCAGCAGTTTTTTAGAACACCTCAAAGTTGATAGACATCAAGGGTGTTACCTCGTGGTTTACTCATTCTCCAAAATAATTTTCAAGCATTATTTTGATGGTCGAGTGGAGGTACTTAACACATTCCGTCACATTCAAATCCGTTCCCCTCCATATCAGTAAGAAAGGGTCAGCAAATTAAAATTCTAATGAGGATTTCCAAATTCGGTAATAAGCAAGTACCCAACTGGCCAAGTACTTTCAACACTAATTTTCTGGCATAGTCTAGCAACTTCTCTATAGAACTTGTTCATCAATAACTCAGATCCAACTACTAAATAGATGTCATCCTCGTGAGGATACAATATTTACCATCTTCAAGTTCCCCTAAAGTTACTCTTAGTTACCCGAAAAACAACAGTTTGTACTTCCATCCTAATACACAACAATAAAACACACCTACAACTGGATTAAGTGATTCTTCATTACTGATCGGATATCAGTTTAAACTGAGTCCTGGTTCCTTTTCTTACATTATAGTCTTCAAAAATATATGGGCGGAGAAACAAAAGGATGACAGGCAGGATGTTAACATGTTAAAATACCAACCTGACTCCCCTTGAAAATGAATATAGGGCTCTGTACTACAAAGCTTTCATTATTCGACAGCATCAACTTCACTGATGGGAAGTCCGAGATCTGCCCACTGTACAACAATACAAATTCAAACTTGTGCAACATAAAAACAAAGCTATACTCTCTTATCATATATTTCAATAAAAAGCAGGAATGATTAAGAAAAATAAAAAAAATACCTTGACTCATAGCAATATTCCCATGGTAGCTCAAAATTTGCTCTGGCAGCATTAGTTTCTCTATCAAACTATCAGAAACTACAACTAATCATCGAAAGATCATGTGCCACCAAACACTTGTTGAATTGACAGTGACAGATAATATTACCTCCTGCACAGCCTTTGCATAAACTTTAAATGGTAGGAAGGTGAAAGAAGTTCCACTGTCAATAACAGCATGGAAACTTGTTTGTTTGAGACACGAACTCTTCCCAACACAGAGAGCATCCACACCGACAACGTAAGTAGAACTGGATACAATATTCAGAAAAAAGAGGGAAAAGGAGTCAACACCAGAAGATGAATCATAACTAAGCCCGCAAGATGACAGAAAACAGTCTATATTGATCAAAAATATTGAATAAACAAAAGCGGCATACTATTTTCCATCTAATGGCAGTAAAGGAGTCCAATGATGAGAACTACTTCCTTGGTCTCCAAAAAAAATTCTACCAGAACCATTATCATTGAAACATAATGAGAAAGAGTTGTTGATCAATCCAGATTTTGCAAGGAGACTTGGAACGGATATTTCTCCAAGTCCTAGACCCATTACACCATCAGGAGCTATCCCATCCAGGTAATCACCACTTTGCCTCTTTCCGCACCTGTAAAAATTTAACAGACCAAGGAATTGCTCTTTCATTTTTAATCGGAAACACCAGCAAGTCAACTTTCGTAATGACATCTTTATACAATGTCTCAATGACAACAAGCTAAAAGTATAAGTCACATTCATCAGATACTAAGCGTACCCAAAAATGATAGAAGCTTTCAAAGCTGCTTTTGATGGACTATTACTGCTTGAGAGATGTAAGAAGTCCTCAACAAGCTGACCAGAACTTGACGTGTTCTCTGACCTATACTGAACAGTGTAAGGGCATGACTGTGTAGGGCTTTTACACTCTGATCCCACATTACAGAGCTGATGGCTGCACATCAGTTGCTTACTGGTGCTGGAGACATCTGGACTGTACTCATTGAGTTTCTTATCCTGCATAATAGATGCCCCATAGACCAAGGAGCACCTGCCAAATCAATCAGCGGAAATAAGTGCTAAAATGATTACAAGTATTAGCAGCTCAATGCACGGAAAGCACATTTGCTTATTCTGCATGACCCACTGTTAAGAAACTCGTCTTTTCATTTTATACTCGGCAAGAATACATATTATGATAGAGAATTAACAGACTTTAAACTCAAATTAGTTGACTTCCTTTAGTCTATCAAACACCGTCCTTCCATTTACATCACATCAGAGATTAATGCTTTTCTTTACCCTTGTAAAGAAAGAACATGCATTTCATAATAGAAGATGATAAGTTATTTACTCCACTTAAACAAGCACCGCAAGTCGAACTTTATTTAGCCCAAGAGAAAGACAAGACCCCTTCAAATTCCCTACATATTAAAACAAAAGGGCCTCTATTCTCTTATAGTCTATTACTCTATTCACACATGATCAACTCTTCACAACTTCTTCCATAAATTATTCTTTCAGAAGCAGAGCATGTGCAGAAGAAAAATGCAAGAAAATAACAGACAGGCAGAAAGAACACAGGCATACCTGGTCGCTGTAATTAATAGCTGAAAGAGGAGCACACTGAACACAGTCACAGGGAACCCACAAAAGGTCGCTCCCGTCATCAACAGCAACCAGGAATGACACACTCGGCGTTCCAATATCAATCCATGTATAGTGTAACCTGTAACCTCACATAAGAGCGACAATGATCCAGATATATGATTCTGAATTGGTATAAGAAAAAATAGAGACGTGACACGTTGGCCATGAAGGGGGATACATTGCACATTAGGTGCATTCAAAAGGAAATGTTCACTACTAACGTCGCAACATACTCTGAAGTCTGAGCTGATTAGACCAAACCATACTGGTGTGTTAAGAATGATATGTCAATATTGGATAGGCAACACCTAACCCGTGAAGACGATCCAATGTGTGCCTAAAATTCCATAAGCTACATCATTGACCCTCAGAGACCATGCAAGCATGGCGCTCTTCACCCAACCGTCGTTTTCCCTAACTAACTTCCTAAAACATGCGACAATCAACCTTCCTTTCTCCTTCTCCATCTCCACTACAAATATTCAATAAGCTTAGCTATTTCTCATATTACAACTATACAACAAATTAGGAAATCCATTCCATAGCATAGTGAGGCAAATCTAGAATACTACAAAACAGCAGCAAATCATGCTAGATTGCTAGGAAAAATTTTAAGTATCATTGATGTCATCAAGAACACGATAGAAAAAATCTTACATATACTTGAATCATGTTTGTGAGTTACAAGCTTTGGATCTCACATCATAGATCTAATAAACAGTCACCACATTTATGAGAATAACCTTTATACCATCTCCTCTCAATAGTGGATAACCGTACACTTCTGGACCATATAAAGATCCACGTTTGAGTTTATTAAGTTCATAACATTTCCACTTACAAAATATTAACAAGCCACCTACACACAATGCAAACGCAAATCTGTACCGTAACACTGCCATCCATCATGTTTCCCGGTCATAGTTCCACTTACATTGATTTTTGCTACCATAAATGAAAATTTTCCAGTTAAAAGGTTCACAAGATATTCCATCATTCTTCATTTAATCTAATTTTCATGACCTCTATTTTCATTCTCGATCCCATTTAGAGAATCGAGAAATTCACTTTGTATTTAAAAATCACAAATTCTCATTGAAGACGTACACATTTCGTCACAAGCTGAAGACAGGCCAAATGTTGCCATTTTAACGACAAATGTGACCTTTTCAATGACAACTGTTATAGCTTAGAAAATTGTTCTAAAAACATTTTATCTAAAAATTGTTACACTTTCTCTTAAATGAGTCACATTTTACTCCGTCTTCAGCTTGTGACGAAATGTGACCCGTCTTCAGCCAGACTTATTGTTCAAAAATACAATGCTCAGTTGATACATATTGAATGTCGCACTTAAATACACAAAAAACACATGTGATAGTCTAGAGCTTTCAAAGATGAATACTTGACATCATAAACAGAAACAAATCCATATTAGTGTCGTAATTTAGGGCAAACTAACTTAAAACCATCATAAAATCAACTCCCTCTAGTTGACAAACTCTATCATATGCCTCATTTTTGTGTCTCATCTCGTGCCCCACTATCTTTAGCGGTCCTTTCTCTAACACCTCCACAACAAAACCACAACTATTGATATATACTCCTAAATTCTTTTAAGTACATAAAATAGTAACAACAACTTGAAATTGAAAAATAACAGCAAAAAAAAAGAGAGAGATGAGAATGACATACCAACCAAGATCATTTCCAGAAGGAAAGGTTTGAGCACCTTGAGAAGGAAAAAGCAGCTGACGTTGATGATACGCTAACTTTAACTTGAATTTCTGACGCCCTAAATCGCCGATCAATAACCGCCGGTAATATTCGACGGTGTTCAACTCCGGCGTGGAATTATCGCCGGAAAATTCCCTCAGTTCGTCGGAGAATCGATGTACTAACCTGGATGTGTACTCAATTTTAGTCTCTCCTCTATCTATTATCGACATCGATAATATGAACAAAATAGACGCCGTGCATAACAGTGATTCGATTTTCGTCATTTCTAGGGTTTATCAGAAATCTAAGAAATCAAGTGGAAAAGGGGGAATAATTTGGGGGAAACGGAGGGACGGGAAGAGAGAGGAGTGAGGAGTGAAGAGGTGAAGACTGAAGACTACTTGATGAGTAAAGGAGACTTTGAATTGCAGTTTCCTTTTTTCCCTTACTTCGAGTAATTTGTGGTACTCGACCGAGTGAGTCGGGTATTAGTTAACCTGCTATTGTTGTTGAACACTCGGTCGAGTGGATGTCACTAACCGAGAGGCTTGAAGTAAGGCTGAGCAAAAATATAAGATATGGTTTTAATATACGGATACGATACGGTATACGGTTTTAATTACACGGATTTTCGGGTACACGATACGAATTTCCGGGTATACGATACGGTTTTTAAAAAAACCGTACCGGGTCCGGGTCGGGGAAAATCAAAATCGGGTATACGGTTTTGACCCGGTTTAATTAAAAATAACCAAAAAAAAAGTTGTATGTAAAATTTTGTTTTCGATTTTGACTACATGGGTGAAATTTTGAGTAACAATCATTTTATGTGAAACTTGTAATATACGCAACTCACTTTATCAGTGACAAATTTCTGTGTGAAGTTTTGCAAATTTGTATTTTGCTATATTACCTACTGACTTTTCAAGTAATTGTGTTTGTAATACTGATCCTAGTGGATTATATAAGCATCTTATTCATTGGTCGTTACTAATATCTGGACTCGAATTCGAGGTTTGAGCATTATCAATTAAACCGGATCCGGGTATACGGTTTTCGGGTACCCGGTTTAACCGGGTATACGAAAACCTGATACCCGGTTAAACCGGGTCGGATCCGGGTTCTAATTTTTGACCTTCCAAAAACCGGGTACCCGATACGGTTATTAAAACCGTATCGGGTACCCGGTTTTGCTCACCCCTAGCTTGAAGGGAATCGATCAAGTCACGTCGAGGTAGGAGGATTTTGTTTGATTTTCTTTTATTTTAGACCATGAGTTCAAAGGTTAATATAAATAGACTTGTAGTCGTCATTGTCACCTTATTGCATATAAATTCACCCTAAAACTCAATTATCATCTTTTTAATCATTTCAAGGGAGAAATTACTAGATTTACTAGGATAGGATATTGTCATCTTTAATCCATCTTTTGGTAAGTTTAATCTATTCTTCATCTATCTTGTAAGATTATAGTATTTATCTCTATCTTATTCATCTTTAGTGAGGATTAAACCTATAATTTGGGAATTTTCTTATGTTATTAAATCATATAAGAACAAACCCTAAAAATTGGGGGGTTTGGGTAAATTGATAGTAATTAGGCAATTGGTTAAGGATAAAGTATAATTATATGTTATTGTGTTTATATATGTGTTGATTTTATAGAGGAGCGGTTTTGATTGCTTGTCTTGCGGGATTTGCTAAAAGGTGGGGACTTTCTCTACTCAATCCTTAGGATTATGTGATGATTATTTTTATTATTGAGATTGTGCCAATACTCATCGATATTGTGGGGTTGATTATGATGGCTGAATGGTCGATGTTGATATGATATTGAGTTTGGCATTGAACTTGTGATTTAGGGACTGGTATGGGAAACCGAGTTTCTTGAGGTACCGTCGTACGCGGAGGGTCGCCCAGAGTTTCCTCTTGTGTGCCCACCACAAGATAGATATGCACATTTACGGGGAGTTATAGTCAAGCACGTTAGCCGTGTTATTTGAGTACCACTTGTTGCTGTGTGATTTCAGCACGCTTGATATTGTGGCGTGTAATTTGTAGCACAAACTCATGTCCATTTGCCTTGTTGATGTTGTGTAGTATGAGTATCACTTGTTGTCGTGTGATTTGTATCACGCTTGGTATTATGTCGTGTGATTTGTAAAACTGATATATGATTAATTTAGACCGATTTCCCTCTTAATTCTCATGCATTTTGACTCTATTCGACACAGTTTTAGCGTCTGTTTACTTGCATTTTACCCCTTTTCCATGTGCTCATATGCTATAAATTCTCGTCTCATCTTGTAGGGAATAGGCCAAGGAAAAGGCAAGACGGGATAAGGAGCAAGACGTCGTCGCTACATTGTTATAGCATGAGGAGAGAAGAGAAATAAAAGTGAAGGACGATTTCACTGCCGGTCGACCGGGAGCACCCACCCTCGCCCAAGGAAGAGTAGGAGAGAAAGGGCTCGGTGTCGGTTGGCCCACCGGCACCCACACCCGACCTCCCACAAAAAGGCGAAAAAAAAAGAGAAGAGGAAGGTCTCCCTGGCGGGCAGGCGGCAGGCGGTCCACCACTAGGGAGCCACGCATCCTTGGCGAAAGACGAAAGAAGAGAAGATGGGTCTCCCTGTCGGCGGTCCACCGGCAAGAAGCCCACGCAAGTCGAATTTCGCAATTGAAGCTCGGAAAACTTTGGGTATCGCTGCCGGTTGGACCACCGATAGGGAGACCACTTTGCACGTATAAGCTTTGTTCCTTACTTTTGAGACTTAATCAAAGGGAGTACTATATACTTCCTCCATTCAACTTCACTCTACCACTTTCTTTTTTGTACACTATTCACAAGCGATCATATAATTGCAATTTTCTCTCAATATATAAGTAAAAAATATATTCATGTGTGATCTTGTTTGATTCGTCTTTACGAGTACATTATTAATATCTAACTTTTATAATTTTTGCAAACACGTAGCTAACGATATTTACCGTGCAAAACTCGTCTCGGCAAATGTGAAAAAAAAAATTGGTAGAGTGGAGTTGAATGGAGGAAGTATACCCCATTCTTAACCCATTTTGTACACACCACCCTAGATAGAGAACACTTGTATTAAGTTAGTAATATCTCCTAATTAATACTTTAATCTTCCCTTAGTTAGTGCTAATTACTCTACAATTCTACTTAGTTATTGTTAGATCTAGTCTTCCTTTAGTTTACATTCAACAATTTGTGTTATAATTTGAAGTAATTGCTAATTACGCTGGTAATGGCTCGCTTCACTCGATTTGGTGAAGTACTCCCGGCCGATGGTACGAATGAAAGACCAAATAATAATTAGCTACTAACATTTAAATTAGCACAAATTGTAATTGTTTACATTCAACAACTTGTTAGCACTAACTAAGGGAAGATTAAAGTATTAATTAGGAGATATTACATCATCACGTTTTGAATGAAAACAATTACTTTTTGTTAATAGCTAGGAAATTACTAACAAGTTGTTTATGATGATGTACAATTTTAGCAATTACTAACAAGTTGTTTATGATGAAATAGAATCATGTGAACTCAGTCGATCCGAACTACGACCCAAAGCCCGAATGGCAGAAACAGGTCACGAGGCGGATTACCTCACTTGTTGGTGGCCTCAAATATAACAAAAAAAGGCCGGATTGGGTGCCTGAATCTTGGTGGGAAACCATTAGAAAAAGGGCAAAAAGCGATCTCGAATTTGCCAAGAAGTCCAACATAAACAAGATAGACGGTCGGGTGGCGAGAAAGCTTTGGGCACCCATACTCTAGGCCCGAAGAGTTGTTCCGATGCGTTTAAAGAATTGGTAAGTTCTTTATTTTTTCCTTCATAAATTGCATATTATGAAGGATTAGTATCGCCGATATATCACTTATGTTTTTATACTACTTTCAGGTTGATCCTACGCCGTACAAGTTGTTTGAGAAAACAAAGAAAAACAAGAAGGGCGAGTGGGTTAATCCTAGAGCTGCTCAGACATACGTTTGTCTAATTAATACTAAGGAGTTTTTTTTATATCCAACTTTAATACTATTTATTAGCTTTGTTTTATTTTTATCCCTTAATGTTTTAAATTATACTCCCTCCTAGTCACTCATTTCTTCCCCTTTCCCTTTTACACAAAAATTAAGGAAATGAATTTGGATCACACAAAAGTACAAAACACACTACCCCACATACAAATGAATTTAGACCACACAAAACACACAACCCCACATCCAAAAAGGGAAAGAGGGAAGAAAATACGACTTACCCAATAAGGAAAGAGGGAAGAAATGACCGACTAGGAGGGAGTACTACTTTTTTTTTGTTTTTTCAGGAAGCTTACACCGAAGAGATGAGTCAGCCAACGTCAACTGGCGAGACCCCAGACGAGTTACATGCATACTATAAAGCTGCAAATGGATTCGATAAGAAGTCGAGGCTATTCGGGATCGGAGACAATGGGAAAGAAGTGTGGTATGATTCACCTTGCAACAAAAGTGCACGCGCATCTTTCTCCTACAATCCTACTGATTACACTCGATTCGCAAATGAAAATGCTCAAATGAAAGGGCAATTGAGTGCACTTAGAAATGAACAAGAAAATGAGCGAGCTGCCCGACTTGCCATTGAAGCACAAGTACGGGACAATCAACAACAAATGGAGAGCGAAGCCGGGCAAATGGCCGCCATGCAAGCGGCGTTGATGGCGTTTCTTCCACCGGGATCGTGTCATTTCCTTCCTCCACGTCTAAGAGACGACAACGTGGATGACCGACACGACTTTGGACGGGGTTCCGTTACCCCCTTAGATTAGTAATTTATCATCTACTTAAGTTAGTGGTTATGTCAAAGACATTAGTTTTGTCTAAGTTAGTGAATCGGTTGAATTTGTATGTATGAATTTGTTTAACTTTTTATGTAACGTATTTTTTTTCCAATACCCATCGATCTTCCGCCTTATTTTTGTTGCCTTTTGTTGATTTCCGCTCATGCGGTAGACGTGAGTATGAATTACCGCTTTGCGGTCGACGAATGTATTTTCTGTATTGCAGGTTTTGTTGAAATTTTCACCGTTTAAAACAATACAATATACGCATTGTGGCTGGAAAGCAGGCTACTGTTTCCAGCCACTGCTACATTGACTACTGACGGAAATTCCGTCAGTAAAGTCAAGATAATATTGACTTTACTGACGGAAATTCCATCAGTAAGGTCAATATTATCTTGAGTTTAGTCAAGATGACACCGACTGTACTGACGGAAATTCCGTCAGTAAAGTCAAGATAATATTGACCTTACTGACGGAATTTCCATCAGTACAGTCAGTATTATCTTGACTTTGACCTTCAACTGTTCGACGAATCATCCGTCAGTAAACCGTCAGTAAATGTTTTTACTGACAGAAAATCCGTCAGAAGGCAAATTTTTGTTACCATTTGAAGTGACGCACGTTACTGACGGAAATTCCGTCAGTATTTGACTTTACTGACGGAATTTTGGTGTTTCTGACGGATTTTTTCCGTCAGTTTCCCGAGTTCGTTTTGTAGTGTTTGCAATAAGATACCCAACTTCCCTTAAACAAATCTTAGAGGTTAAGTTCATTGTGGAAGGTTTATCGTGGAAGATTGAAACACATGTTCTAATCCCGAAAGGTATGTGAATGACCTACATGAAAGGTGGTTGAAGTTTTATACTTCTTAATGATATCTTTGACAAAGTGCATTTTGCAGGTGCACGATGAAAGATTAATAACCTATGTGAGTGTGAAGTTTAGCCTCTTCAAGAGGCTCGGACTTGGTCTTCATATACTCTCATGAAAGGATATGGATCCAAGGCGGTTAATTGTTTCAAATTTGTAACTTTAGAGTTTGTTTGAGTCTATGTGTATATTATCTTCATGTATTCAACATGAGTTGAAAGGTTTAATCCAAGGGACACCTTGATTCTCGAATATTTGGAATGTGTAATATACTAATATGGAATTCTTGGACACTTTTACTTATGCCTAGACTTGTTTACTTTGTTGTTTTATATTGAAATAAGGAATAAACTTAAATGGGGGAGAATGCTAGTGATTTGATCACAAAGGCATTTAAGTGCATGCGGGTTTTATGTCAAAATCGGTTTGAGCTCGCAATGATATATTTAATGTGAGTCGAATACTGAGTGTATGATCGTATAGTCGTATACTCGTATACTCGTATACTCGTATATCAAGCTCATGTATGTAATGGATGAGGTAATGATAAGTAAGTTTATCATGTTTTGTAAGCGTATACAATGCATATGACGTACTCTATCGGTGTTAGGTCATGATTTCCATCACTTAGCAAAAATAGCATATAAGAAAATTGTATGATAGCAATGAGACACACGTCCCCGATCGGGGTGGCGTGGCCCCGGCCCAGGCTGGGTGGTTTTACAACCATTGTTTCAATTTTGATCGAGAAAATTACTTCCCAGGTCGGGGTTGGGGGCTGGGTTGAGTGTATCGATGTTCAAATGCCATGTTTTCGCTGCTTTGCTCATGTTGGGATTTGGTGGGATCACATTTCTTGTTACGCAAACATAAATGGTAACTCTTATCCTATAAATTAAGGACTTCTATATTATGTAAATGATATGGCTATATATAAGAGGATGAGAGAACTATCTCATATAACTCAAATACAAGTAGTTTATTATAATACACGTTGCCCACTTTCTCTCTCTAATAACTTTTCCCAAAAAAAAACCCAAAAGTCTAATCTATTGCTCCACCACAGCCACCACCCGCCCATTTCTCCTCCCCTACTCCACTCAGTTCGCCGGAGATGAGGCTATAACATGCTCCATCTCCGGCGAACGATTCATTTCCCTATCATTTAACACATTAATCTCCGATTTATGGTCCTATCTCCGGGATAAAATGACCCTTCTCCGGCTTTCGTTGATCGTCTTGAGCTTTCCGGCTTCCTCCATTTAGTCCCCGATTGTGGGCTGTTTCGTTAGTTTCTTGTGGGGATTCCGATCGTCGCTCCTACCAGTACTCCGTCGCCGTCGTCGTCGCTATCCAAGTGCCTTCGTCGAGGACTTATCTAGAAGGTGTTCCCCTCCCCCTCGCCCCTTTCCCCACCTTCGAAGGTAAGTCCGTCAGTTGTTTATTGGTGGTCTTTTCTGGTCAGTCATTCCCTTGGCGTCTTTGCATGTCTTAGTCCGGTGTTCCCCCTTCCCCTCGCCCCTTCCCCCACCGTTTAGTCTATGCATGTTCGTTTAGGGGTCTTATTGACTTTGCATGTAGTCTTTTTGTAGTTTTTTGTGGTCTTGTGTGGCATCCTTGGGCTTTGTCGGTTAGTTCGGGGTCGGATTGCGGTTCGGTCCGTCTTGTTCCCTATGTCTTTGGTTCTAGGTGTTGATGGTGGAGCTGGAGGTTCAATTGGTCTGTTTTCGTTTTATCTTTCGGAGGGATGTTCCCGGTTGTGTGTGACACTAGTTGGTTGGGGTGTGTTAAATGGTGTGTGGTCATTACGGGTTGGTTTGTGTGGGTATGGGTTGGCTTGTGGTGTTGGGTGGTCTGGATGTGGTGGTTCTCAATAAATCTCAATGCACTCCCTTAAATTAGCTTTAGTTGTATTATTATTTCTAATAATATTAATAATTTCCCTATATTGGATTCTTTCCGATGGGATTAGCTTTCTTATGTCGCCATCAAATTGGTTAAGGGTGTCCTGTCCCTTATACTTTGTGGCGATAGTTCGTATTGTCAAATTTCTTATTGTTCAAAGAAATAATGGCTTTTATGAAGCCTTTATGGTTGATTCGTGTATTGGCTGGGTTGGATCCGCCTTCAGACGATGCTCTATTGCATCTACGGTCAAAAGATTAGTCGTGGGGCATATTATGTTATGGTTTGCTTACCTGGTGGTTTTTTGGATCACTCCTAAAAAAGATAATAGCCAAGAGGATGAATCTCCGAGACACAGCATGTCTACTTGTTTTTCAAGTAGATCTTTCCCCCATAAATTTATACGTCTTCGTGGCTTAAGTGTGTCTTGTTGTAGGTACTCCTCCGAAGCTCAACAAATTAGGAAGAGGAAAGAAATGACCGTGCATTTGGCAAGCTCAAATTGTCCCTTCATGAAGGCGGCTCTATTTACCAACTCAGTCATTAGTTTAATTTGTTATTCGAATGTTGTAATAATTATAAAATCCGACTCAGAGAGTCGGGTTTGTACCTTGTAAGCTACTAATTTTACTGCTGCCAAAAAAAAAAAACTATCTCATATATATTGAAATTTTCTAATTTTGCACACTCAAAGTAAAACTAAAAACTCTTCGGGTTTTGTTCTTTATTCTAAGCCTAAGACAAAGTAATCGTCTTTATCTTGCAGAAATGTCATGATACTCCAGGCGGGTAGGGTCGAAATATTCTGAGCGCGTTCTTGCGTGATTCGATTGAGTTATATAATACCATCTTCACATTTGTTTTCCATTTATGTTTTGTATAAGTTACATATTTGTAATCTTGTGTTTGTATAGTTTTATATTCAAAAACTACAACAATAACATGTCCGAGAGAAAAGAAAAAAGTATAAAGTAATGAATGCATTATAAGCAGTGCCTTTGAGCTCAGATTACAAAAGAATTCACGAATGAGAGATTGTCAATACACACATGTATACTACAAACAAACAAAAAATTGTGTAATTGTTACTACAAAATACAGTGTACTCTCAGAAACTCTGTACAATTTCACGACAATCATAGAAAGAGACAAGGTGCAAGCGACGGAAGTATAGCACAGAAGAACGATGATTTTCCGACAAAAATCATTGCAAAATTGCATGATTAACAAGCTAATCATCCTTCCCTCTGTTCTAACAATGATTTAACTCGAGCTAAAAATTTTACTACTTGAAAGTTCACCTTTGTCGACAAAATAAATACAGGCAATCACTGTTTGTTGGACCATTGAAATTCAATTTCCAGATTTCTTGACGCGCCACTTTTGCTTTCAGGTAGCAGCGTATACTCCCCAGCAACTGCTCCCAGCATCACCACCCTGTCAATCTGGATAGTGACCTTACCAAATGAACTCTGCCAAAAGGAAAAAATAAATCGAGTTAACATGTAAGAACACGTAAATATGCAATCATGGTGGAGATGGGTCTGGGCGAATGTGCAATCTCCTATTATATTACCAAGCCTCAGTCATGTGTCCGAGGTTCAATTTAGGTATGTTGTGGAAACTCGTTTTTTTATTGGCTTAAAGTGACGTGTATGGGTCTCATAAATATGTCCAAGTGTTGGTGTAGGAAATGGGCACGCGAGGTAATATGAAGAGTCGATTGAAGCAATGTCTCTTTTAGTAAAATGGTTGCTTAGTCCTTACCTTCCCAACTTTGCTCTTATTCTTGCAAGAAATATGTAGTTTTTGTCCCTTCGGAGGACTCTCAAAAGTCCAGGTGAAGCTTTCATCCCACTCCGGATTAGGACCGGTAGATACAACCTGTAAAGGCAACATGTCGAAAGCAAAGTCAGCATAATGGAACAGATACTATGATCTCATCACAAGTAATGACTAAAAAAGATGCGCCACTTCAAATCTACTCCCTCTCATTCTTTGGAAAAACACCCTTTGAATAAAACACTACTCACATATATTCATCAACGGGTGCTTTCCCGGTGAATGAGAAGGAGTATGTAATTGTCAAGTATAGTAAGCTATGAAGTCGCACCCTCTTGGTGGAGTACTATGCAATACAATAAATATCATCAGCTCGTCACCTTCGATAGTTTAAATAAAATTCACATAAAAATACTAGCCTAAATAGCTAATGTATCAGAATGTAAAAAATAAAAAATTGTGGAATTGAAAGTTACCATAAAGATAAATGAATAATGAATATAGAAAAAAGAAACGAGAAACATGTGGCCCTCATAACTCCAATATTTAGTTTAGGCCTAAAAACGTGGTTTCTTTTTTGACAGCAAACAATATTTAGTATCCATTTAGAGAATCATGAAGAAAATGTGGGGTGGAGCGCCAAGCGGTCTACCCATTAATTTGCTTTCTATACCTCATGATTCCCCGGCTGTCAGTGCAAAAGTGTCTTATTTGGACAATTCCTCAATTTTTTGATTTAAATTCCGTCAGTGGTAGCTCTAAAATATCATTTTCTGAACTACTGAGCAAGTCGAACTAGCCGGACTGCCGGAGCTAATGATTAGCAAATAGCAATAGAACACGTACCTTTGTTTGCCTGGGTGGAGTATTCCCTAATGTAAGCTTGCAAAAGATGCTTGCGTTTCCTACTGATTGCCTCATATTGTTTCCACGTTTAATAATTACAGTAAGAGTTCCGGGTAAACACTGCAGCAAAAATTCAGCTTTCTCTTGGAAACGAGGTGGGCCAGATTGGATCAAATATTGCAGCAAAGGAATTGCATCAGCAGCAGCTATTGACTGAGCACGAGATACTTCGGCAGGGCATGCAGACCAAGCTTGTCTCAGAAGAAATAGAGCATCTAAGGCAGCTTCTTGAGTTCCCTCTGAGCCTGTTTTGAGAGAGGTCACAAGATGGGGTATACTTAAAGTAGCAGGTTCAGAGGCCCTTAGACGTGGGAAGTTTCCGAATAATGCGTTAAGTGCTTTCAAGTACTCCTCATTTACTGTTCCACTTGCCCACAAATCTTTTTCAATAGCAGCTGCGGGATGAAGAAACTCGTTACAAACCAAAATTTACATTAGCTTAAAAGGGTAAAAAATAGAAAGACTGGCAAGTTTACAACTAAAAGTACAGCAAGCTTGAGGAATGTTCAAATTTAGTTATGGACACCTATTTCATTGGACCACCAAGCAACTCTAGAAACACATGCCAGTTTTATTTATTTAATTCTGGGACCTGCGGCAGCGACACAAGGCTGAGATGAACCAATAAGCAGGTGAGTAACTAAAGAGAAACTCACAAAAGTCCACCGAAATTGCCATTCAAAGAATCACACCCTTAGTAAAATAAATTATGGAGAGAGTTCAATTCTGCTTAATACCCGGCACCGAGAACTGCCTATCTGTGCGCTGACGAGCACAAATTTCTACACCTTTCACCATCAGCGTCTTTAGAGACTAGAATCATAATAGTTTCATTTGATAACACATGATGTGTATATCTTTCGATGTCTACTACTTCGCTACTGCATAACCCACAACAGCAGCATAACCCCATTACCGCAAAGGCCACCATTACAAAAACTAACTAGATCACGTCAATTAGGAAAGGAATTAAGGGATCACACAGGGAAGTTGTTAAGACAAAGTTAGATGCAATTCTACATAAAAATCCTTCTATAATTAAGACAGGAACATACCTGTTATAGCCCTCACAGTTTCACTTGAAGCATACTCCTGGATTGTATTGTTGGAGAACAGAAGTTTAATAAACATTGCTGCCTGAATCGAAGTGTCTGGATCGCTGGAACCGATGAGATCAAGTATAACCTGGACCCCACCCGCTTCTGCAACCGCTCTTTTGTTTGACCGGCTACATGTCACAAGGTTCTGCAGAGCACAAATAGCCACCACTTTCATTTCCTCAGTGGGCTGGTCTTCAAGCAGATTAACCAAGGCCCGACAAGCTGAAACAGCATCAGCAGATCGAGCAAGAGCCTCATTCTGAAAAAGATCACCCAAAGCAAGAGTAGCCAGCAATCTTGCTTGCTGACCTTGTGTTTGTGGGTCCAGAAGGTACTGAGACAACGGTAACACAGCGGCCCTACATGCTTTAGACTCTCTGATTTTTACATTATTCAATAATACCTCCAGCAATCTGGCCGAAGTGTCCTCACATTGATGACATCTAAGAAGCTCCAAGAGAGCCTCGATCGCACCACTTTCAGCCATTGCTTCAGCACTGGTTGAATCATCACTTTCCAACACCAGGAGAGCATTCAATGCCCCAACTACAGTATTTTCTGAACCCGAATGGAGCAATCTTACAAGAACAGCAATGGGAACTTCCAAATAAAATTCGGAACTGAATTGTAGAATACAGGACAAAACAGAGGCTGCAGATTCCCACAAAGCATGAGGAAGTGAAGGATCAGATAGGAGTATCACCTTGGATAGCTCAATAACACCACCCTCTTTAGCGATTTCATTTGGCCAAATAAGTGCAATGCTAACAAGAGCCTTTATAGCTCTTTGCTGCAAAATGTGAATGCCAGATCCAAGGGCTCTTACAAGGGGACCAATAACTTGTTGGGTCAAAGGATCCCTTTGCAGGTGTTCCTCTAACAACAAATGGGATAGAAGCTCAGCAGCCAGTTGTTGTACAGCTGGAATGTGAGAGTCTAGCAATGGTATTAAAGGTTCAATAGCCTGTTGAGAGGTTAAGCTGTAGTCGACACGACACTGTGGATGCTCCAATATATTAACAAGAACCTGCAAGGCACTGTGCTGTCCATCTGGACCAAAATCGGACCGTGATAACAACAAGAAAAGCGGCTCAACAACTTTAGCTGCTGATGAGCTCTTGGCAATTGTCGCATTATTTGTCAATATACGCAGCAATTCTGCAAAAGTCGCAGAAAGAAAATCAGGTGCCTCATGAAGTATATCAAGTATACTTTCTATAACCCCAGCCTTCACCATTTCCATCTTGCAAGATGGTCTATCTTTTCCCAACTTCACCAAAGCTCTTGAAACAGCCTCATGGAGCAAGTAATTCCTGCTGTAAAGTAGGCCAACTAGAGGAACAACTGCACCATGAGCCGAGACTAGTTCAGCCAACTGCTCATCGTCTAAAAGTTTATCAAGAGCACGGACAACTGAGTGCTGAGCTGGAGTGAACTCTGTAACAAGAAGAGAGACAAGGGGCTCAACACATCGAGCTGCAGCTAAAGTAGATCTTATTCTTGTATTTGCGAATAGAACAGAGCAGAGCTCGGCAGCATCGCCCTTAAGTTCCATGGAACAGTTAGACGATAGGATCCTGCAAAGAACGTCTACTGCGTTGACTTCAACATCAGCCACAGCTAGAGCTTTTGAAGGATTCTCACTCAGTAACCTAACCAATGCTGCAATTGCAGCATGTTGTTCTCTCTCCAGGCCAGAATTCAGTACTTCCACCAATGGCTGAACGGCATGTCTAGCAGATTCGGCATTCCTCACATGGTCTGCGGAAAATAAGCTTTCCAAAGCTTTGGCTGCACTATACCTTGCACCTCTGCCACCTAAGCGTAAGACAGCTATAAGCTGAGTCACTGCACCAAATGAAGATTCATGCCTGCATATTTCAGCAGTATCAAATAGAAGTCCCAATAGATCAGTAGCTGCTGCCTCAGTTGCATCTTGAGGACTGAGTGAGAGATATTTAGTCACAGCCTCAAGTGCCCCTGATTCTACCATCATCATCTTATTTGAGGGACAGTCTTTTCCAAGTTGGGTGAGGAGCCCAAGTGCTAGAAATGGTGCCCCGGGACGATCAGGTATTGGCTTGAGCAGATCAACAAGGGCAGGTATTGCTTTGCGAGAAGTAGCTCCAACTCTGATGTCATCAACTCTAAACATTCTCTCTAGAGTCACTTGATCAGGATAACTAGGCAAAGAAAACTCCTCCGACAATTTCAAGAGATCATATATATCTTCATCAGCACAGCCAAGCAAAGTAATGAGTCCAATAGCAGCACCTGAATTCGCAACAGATAAAAGAGTTCCTCGGCTACCATTACAGACCAGGCTGGCCAGCGCTTGTGCGGCAAAATATCTGTTTGCTGGTTCTTCAGACCTTAGCAAATTTGCAAGAATCGGAATCGATTTCATGGTTGCATGTGCTCGTATTATATCTCTATCTTGGAACAAAATGGCTAGCAGTAAAGCATAAGGCCATATGCTGCTATTTTCACTGTAGTCAGTCTGCAACAGTCAACATAAAGAGCATATGTCAAGAAGTTTTCATACAATGCAATTCATCATAGATCTTCCTAATGCATTGCAAACACTAGAAAACAAGACAACAAAAACTTATCAAGTCGTTTAATATGATGAAAAAAGATAGGGAGGTATACAAGGGAAGAGAAAGGAACCGCAGTCCCGATCCTTTTCTCCAGTTCAGCTAATGAGAACTAAAATGAATTAATTAGGTTGGAACCTTCTTTGATTTTATGAAATGGAATATTTTTCCTCTTTTATGTGGTATTTCACATTAAAACAGATCCCATGGCTTTGATCTAAGTTTGATGAATTAAAAATGGCCATTTTATGCAGCTGGAGGACTCTACGGAGGTTTTATTGATTAGTGTTGAACATGAAAACTGGCAAGTGCATCTAAAGCTTCATCCTAAAACCAATTGGCAATAGGAGTAGCCCCCTTGATTTATAAAGTGGTACAATCTCTCTTCTCCAAGTAATGTGAGAAATCACGTATGGGTTTTATATTCCAACCATTATCATCCTAGATTGATTTCAAAGCAGCTCACATGTGAGGGAGGGGTGTTAAAAAAGACTTCCTATTTGATATGCCCATATGTGAGTGCCCCTCTTTCATGAAAGAAAACACAGTTGATCACTTTATAAACCAACGACTAAATCCCTCGTGAAACGTTCTGTGTGCTTCTGAAGTCGATTATCTCTCTCGCTCCTTACAAAGTTACAAGTGCGGCTAGAGAAAATGAAATTGGGAATAAATAAGTAGAAAACTAGTTGTTAGCTTCTTTCCCATCCACTTCCTTACATTTGGCCATTTGGGAAGCAATGAAAACAATAGATCTATTTGAGAAACATTTTCCAAGGGAAAGCAACAAATATTATGGGTTGTTAGCTTTTATTTTCTTTCTTACCATTATAAAACTAATGATTATAAAATGGAAATGTGGCTAGTTCCTACTACTTCCTAGTTCCTGCCCACCCAATTCCTCCTAACCAAACAAGCAGCAAGTCTGACAAGCATTTAATATCAACTAGCAGATGTATAAAACAGGTATAAACAAAGCATCCTACACATGTACCTGAGTGTAAGCTGAAATTTTCTCAGTAACAAGTTCAACTGCTCCAGCTTCCATGATCACGATTTTACTTTTATCGTCATAAGAAGCAAGTACAGAGAGCAGCCACACAACAATATTGGTACCACGCATGATCCTTCGACTCGCAGCAGCTGCTATATTCTTTGGCTCCTCTTCATCCCACTGCAAGCAAATGCTCACTGCCCCCTGCTCATCAGCCTCCTCGTCTTCCAAAGATGATTGAGAGATGGTAAGCACCTCCACTAGAGCCTGAATGAGATACGTACATATATACGAGTCATTCAAATCATCCACCATTTTCTGACGACTAACTCTGGCTGCACAGGAAAGTAGTGCAGCGCCTCCAATCCTAACATTGGTGTCCCTTGAGCTAACAACCCTTCTAGAAATTGATGCAATACAACCAGAGGAACTACAAATTAGTTCCCCTAGTACAACAAGTTGATCGTGACAAAGCCTTGATAGTATTTCAATAGCTTTGTCTTGCAATGCTGGTGCCGAGTCAGCTACGCATGCAACAATTGGAGTAATGTGGGTTCGAGATTCTGCAAGAACAGACCATGCCGGCCTGATTTTCTCACCCAGAGCACCTGATCTTGATAGATATGCAAGTGCATCTAAGGCTTCTGATGTCGCAAGAGACCCATCATTTGCCAGCTCCAAGAAAGATACTAAAGCAAGAACTGTTCCCGCACGGTTCACACAGTCACTCAGAGCATCATCAATTACACGTCGCTGTAATAGACGAGCAATTGCAGCTGCTGCATGAGTTTTACCAGAGAGAGTGCCCTCACGTAAAACCCTTGTGGCTGGCAAAATCACTTCTTCAGGTAAAGCTTTTTCTGAAATTTCGTCATCTAATAGAGCATTAGCTACAGCACATGTTGCCTGTTCTGCGACTTCAAGAGCTGATGAACTTGCAAGAGAAAGTAAACGATGAATTGTATCCCTAGCAATGGAACCCACCTCTGGGCTTTCCCTTACTGAAAGAAATACAGCCGCAAGACAACAAGAGGAAGCTACTAAAGTCTTTTCTGATTCTGAGTTCAGGAGCTTTGTGGCTGACCAGAGAGTCTTGACAGCAATGCTGCTCTCACGCAAGTCCTTTCTGAGTTGAAAAATTCCAGCAAGAGAGGATGCAGACTTTGCCTGAGTTTCGTCCTTTGTGGAGCTCAATAATTTGACGATTGTCTCAAGTGCATCATTTGCAGCACTGCCCTCCCGCAGAATATCATTAAGGGGTACCACAGCCAACATACTTTTCAAGGCATCCAGAACATAGATTTTAGATTCGGGAAGTTCACTGGTTAGAAGCGCAGTGAGTTGACTAATGGTAGAAGTATCTGACTTGTGAATTAGATGGTTCAATGTTTTGGCTGCAATTTCCTTCCCATTTGGACTTCCATTCTTTAGTAACCACAACAGAGCAGGAACAGCATCAGCGCTTTCAACACAAGCTCGTATATCTTCACTGTGATTACAAAGGTTTCCTAGAATTGTAGCAGACTCTTCTTTAGCTTTTGGAGAACCAGTCTCCAATATTTGGACCAAAGGAGGTATTCCACCAGCTGCCGTAATGGCCCATTTGCTTTCATCATTCTCATTGGAAAGGAGAGAAAGCAATGCAACCGCACATTCTTGCTGCTGTTCTGACGACAAACCTAGAAGTGAAATTAGTAGCTGAACACCGTCACGCCCTTGAAGTGCATGCCAGAGACTGCTTTCCTCGCAAGTTTTCAAAAGAGATTTTACCAGCTCGTCTTGAACTTCATTGGAAGCCATTGTGATCAAACCGACGAGTAAGCGCTTTGCATCAGCATTTGTAAGCTTGCGTGAAAGTATAGAATTCCCATACAAGCTAGCCAGTGCCTCTATGGTGCGCTCCTGGATGAGAAATGGCAAGTTGGGCTTAAACTGATTAACCAACGTCTGCTCAACAATTTGAGGGTCTGACGCTCTTGTTGACTCAGCTTCAGCATCGTATATCATAAGAGCAGAAGCGAGGGCTCCTAATGTATCAGCAATCTGAGAAGGTGAAGTGCAAGATTCAAGGCTTTTTCCCAAACTTGAGATGACAGAAGACAACCCACCCGATATGTTTGCCAGAGCACACATTGCGTTTTCTTGCAATGCTTGTGCATGTTCACCTTGCATAAATTCTTTTGACGGAGCAATAGTAGCATTTATCAACGCTGGTATACCATTACAATTAGCAATCTCCTTCCTTGCATCTTTGCTCTGGGCTGAAAGGGATTTAAGTGCCCCTGCAGCTTCTGCCCTGACAGCTGCTTCGTTACCAGACCCTAACAACTTCAGAAGCTGTTTCACTGCCTCGCCAGCTAAGACTGTAGGACAGATAGATGCATCCTCCATCATCATACAAGCAAGGAGATAGCATACATTTGCCTGAGTACCAGGCTGTCCAGAAGTTAGCAATTTAACGAGAATACCCACCCCTCCCGCTTTAACTGTCACCGGCCAGAATCCCTCGGTACTTCCACATAGGTTCTTCAAGGCTCCAGTTAGTAAATCATCAACCAGTTTCCCAGATTCTCGCTCTCTCTCTAGTAATCCCCACAGCACTGGGACGACCCCTTCAGTAGAGAATATCTTTGCACCTACATGGTCCCTAGCATCACCTTGCGAAACCGCATATAATGTCTTTGCAGCAGCAATCTGGCCATCAGATGAGCTGGACCTCAGTAAGCCAAGCAGAGGGGGAATGCAACCACCGAGCAACACTTTTACCCTGAGCTCATTTTCCTTACAAAGCAATCCTAATACACGAGCTGCTTGAATTTTGATTGTTAGTGACCCCGACCTCAATAGAGAAACAAGCACAGGAACTGCCTGAGAGTGAGAGCCTACAGCACTCAACGCATTTTCACGGGTCTCAATAAGTTCTTGCAACTGTCTCAGAGAATATTCTCTCTCTTGCATTGATGTTGAATTCTGCCTCAACTGCTCAACGCATTGGGCAACACTTGCTAGTGTCCCATCCGGATCCTCCATGCTGGTTGTACGGTCTCTGCACAATCAATTGATGATTAAAAGTTACATAAAAAATGTGCTATAACTCTTGCTTAATGAAGCCACTTAGAGCTTTCACTTAGTTGTCATTAATGTGTGCTTTGTAGTTCATAATTCTCCATCAGTTCGAGACAGTCCTAAGACGTTTGTCTAAATTTAACGAAACACTCGTGACCAATAAATCAGGGATATTGATATGATAAATGGTTCACAGCAGTGTGTATCCTGAAGATGATTATGCGAAGGATACCAACGAAACTACAGAACAAGAAAGCAACAAAATAGAGCAAACATATCATGTAGATTAGGATATAAACCCAACAACTACTGTAATGACTTCAGCATTTTACGAGTTGTTTTCCCTTGCATAATGCATATGACATCCAGACAAAATGCACATGTTCTGTTGACCATTTCATGTATGTGAATCGTGGAGATTTAGTATTTCAATGTATCCCGAATTTTCATTTCAAGATTATGTATGCATGAAATCAATAACATTCAGGTATCTAGTTCCAGCGAGCGGAACCAAAACTAGGGACATAACCTGAGGACAAGAGGCAGCATCCAACAATATGTAATTCAGCTGAAAGTCATGAAAACAGCATATGTAAACTCTTATGAATTAGGGTACTAACCTTAGACTCATTTTCGAAGGTTCTGAAGCGTGGCCTTTTCCATCCACATTTCTTTCCTGCAGCAACCAGAAATGAGAAGTACAAGTGATCATTAGCAACCAGTAATATGGTAGATAATTAGATATAAATATAGGATTATTGAAATTAAATACTCCGTATAATACAGTTTACAAGGATCGGACGAATATAAACAATATGGACAACTTAATGAGACAACATTCGTCCGTGTAACAGACTACACCAATCAATCTAACTTTTCTTTAACCCATTGTATTCAGGCACATGTTTGACAAATTAATGCGCTTACTAAAACCTGTTGAAATGTTTTTCGAGGTAGGGTCACTCTTTTGATTAATTCATTAGTTGGTTTGTCATTGAAGCCACAATACCACTTTCAAGTGTCGAAATTACTTCCAACATTGTTAGATACTAACTACATTCGACTATTTGATAACGTAGCTAAATTTCACACCTGATGAATGATCACATCCAAAGCATCCATTTTGAAAATAACAGAAATATGATTTTCAAATACAATAAATTCATACTTTCATAGCATCATAATTCACAACAAGCTCGAAACATCTTAAAATCGATACAACATCAACAATGCATATACAAAATCAATTAAAAATGAAGCAAAAGGCAAATATAGGATGACATAAAGTTGAATCACTACCAGATCAGTTGACGAATGGCCATTGCCATTGCCATTGCTGCCAGTAAACCTCCTCGCAGTCGCGGCCGCCAGTTTTATAATTTAAGCAAACAAACAATCAATAGATTCAAAATAGCGGCCGCAATTTCCGTTAATAAGAATTTATCCGGTTTAGAATCCAAGCATCACAATCTCCTGTACAATCCGTCAATAACATTATTACATTAACAAGCAAAGCCAGTATACAAATCAGAACTCATATATGTATATAAAATGTAAATCTGAAGCAGAAACGTGTAGATCGAGTGAAATGAATAAACAAAATTGATATTTCTCAAAAACTAGTTGCAATAATAATGAACTGAATTGTAGTGAAAATTAAGAAGAATCGAATATATTTTGAGGATGAATTAAGCAAATAGAGTAAACAGAAAGCAACAATTGAGAAATTAATGAAAGAAGCAGGAGATCTAGAGAGAGAAAGATAATAGACCTTGTGAGACTGTCAGCAGTAGAAAGAGGAGTGAATGAAAGTGAGAAGAAATTGAGAGAAGAGTGTCTGAAACTCTTCATCAACCTAATTATATAATTCCCATTTTTCTCATTATTTTTATTTCTATTTTTTATTACGTAAAATAAATTACCTCTGATGATAGGAATCATAGGATAGATATAGCGTAACTAACCAGGGAAATTTTAACTACAATCAAATTATCAAATCAAATGGAAATAAAAAAAAAAAGTTTTGGTAGACAATGAAGGCTGATTGATTTAGTAGTAGTGTTGACTGTTGTTTTACTCGGATACGGGTGGGCAGGGTAAATGCTAGTAGTAAGTCTCATTAAAGATGGATTAATTTCGTATTTAGCTGAAAACGGGTTAAAGGTGGTCAGTCTAGCGATAAATGTAGCTCGGAATATTTTCTAAGCTATAATGGTTGTTTGTCATCTGGGTATATTTTTTTGTTAAGCTGACCACATTTGTCTGGGCTTCAGCTGAAGACGGAATTGATTTGTCTTTAATGAGAATTTGCGAAATCCTAACTAAGCTATTATTGCTTGTGACGAAAAGATATTTGTGATCTCTCAGCCACTTTCTTTTTCTACATTATTTTAATCGATCGTGAGATGTCACAACTCGTGCTTAATATGAAGTACGTAATTCGTATGAATTTACGATGAGACACTTTTCATTGATGTGATAGGCTCAAATAATACTCCGTACAAGATAATTTTAGCTAAAATTATGATGATTAAAGCTTGTACTCATCCGTAAAATATGACTAATAAGATAACTATGAGAACTAATTATAGGAACAATGACTGTAAATTTAAATCGGGTGAGACAGTTGTTTGTGTTTTTACTGCTGAAATTGGACAGAGAGTTCAACGAGTGATGTTGGGAATACAGGGAGGACTAAAATTGACAGACAAGCTATCCCACCGACGCATTCCTGTGTCCTCTGCATTTCCTTATTTTGGCTACTCCCCCTCTCCTTACGGATTCTCATTTGTGAGGGTCACTATCCGCCATAAGCTTGTGACGGATCAGATCCCTCTCACAAGCTTGCAAGTGAGAAGGCAAGTGAGAAATTAATGATTTCTCAATATCATGTTACTTATGTGTATATAATAATATAAGGCTAAAGTAAAATAATTTGTCTTATTTATATAAGTAGTATAATACCTGATCATTTTAAATTTAAGGCCGATAATACCGTCTTAAAGAAGACTTATTATTATTCTTTCTCTTCTCAACATATTAAAACAGAGTTAACACTAATATATTGTCTCTTCATGAATTGTAGTTTTAATACAGTAATTAACAACCAAAATAAATCAGCTTGTTAATGAAAGTGTTTATACCAAAAAAGAAATAATCAAAGCATTTAGCTTTTAATTTATTTTTCTGTAAAAGGAGCTCAAAATATAGGTTTGATAAAAACCAATTGTAAAATTGTGGATTAGTTTTCACAATTGCACATTATATAGTTTTCCTTTTATTGAAACTAGTTTTAACCCCGTGCAAAATTACACGGGGATGTTTTTATGAAAAATAATAAAGATATTATTTACGAAACATACATGATATAATTGGGTAGAATTTATGAAATTACCCAAATATATTTTACATACAATAATTCTTGTGTAAGGCGCTTTTACACTAAATTAGTGTAAAATGACTTACAATTTTACTTATTGAAAGACTAAATATAAACTGATGGAAAATTTGTACAAAAAGTAATAAAAGGTGTACGTATACTATAAAATTGGATATTAATTAAAAATGATTACAATATATGATAAAATAATTACAACTGATATGAAAACATGTGCCACACAAAAGAGACATTGTGAGTCACAATAAATAATAGAAATGGTACGAAAATTATATCAAGTGGTATGACAAAATGGTGTCTTAATAACTTAGTGAGATATCGTCTCTTCAAAGTTTATTTGTATACTACCCAAGTTTTGAAAAGTGGGATATTTGTCTTTAATTGATTTTCTAACACTAATTCAGTGTAAAATGATTTTAGTCCAAACCAACCCCTTTTCAAGTAGTCTAACAATCCAAAACCTTTATTTGTCTAAGACTAAATTATAAGCTCCTACCAAATTATACTCCATATAATTTCACGACCACTAAACAAATTCATGTATTAATGATGATAATTCAAACAAATTCAAATACATTTTTTTAAAAAAAAGTGATTTGCTCTTAGACGTAGATCTCCCGCATCTTGGCCAATGTTCAGGCATGAAATGTTTACGTCTCAGTCTGGTATAGTGGTATTAGACGATTTTCCATGCCTGGTTCAAATTTTAGTATTTTTTATAGTAAATTTTAATATAGATGTTTGAATTATCCTCGTTGATAGATTAATTTGTTAAAAAACCATTACCATTAGTCCTTTTAATTATTTGTTGAATTCAATTTTTTTGTTAGTAATTTGTAATCTCATCAATTTATTTTTTTTGTTAAATCTATTGTGATTTTCATTAAAAATAGTAAAAAATATTGAGAAAGAAAGTATTTTTGTCGTTTCAATTATTTGTGTATATTTTATTACAATATCTAAGATAATGTTTTAAAAAATGACTTAGACGGAGGGAATAAGAATTATAAAGTCAAGGGTAAAATTGAGAAAATAGGAAAAATGTCAACGACGCTTAGTTTTTTGTTGGCGTTTTATAAAAAGTCCCCAAATATTTTCAATCGGTTTTCGAGTACGGGTTTATTTGACCATGCCTTTTATTTACTCCAAATGAGTTATATAAGACAAATGAAATATATGAAGAGGCTAAAATAAAAAAATATAGCCAAAAAAATAGTAAAAATAAATAAATATACACATGAAAAACTCTTAAGTCTAAATTGTAAAGGAAAGTAATGGAAAAAAAAAAGTGGGGTCCACCACTACTTTTATTCCCATGTATGTATTGAAGATGAAAAAAAAAATTATGGGATGACGTGGGTTAATGTAGGGGCTTTATATGTTTGGGTTTTAATATATAGAGGATTATTACTCCATCCGTCTCAATTATTTATTTGTTTTTTTATTAAAATACTCTTACAAAAAATAGAAAAGGTAAATAAATGATTGGGACAAAAAGTATACTTCGTATAATTTATTATAATGCGACCTAATTGGCTAGTTTAGGGGTTCCGGGGTAAAAATTGATGTACGTGAGTTCATTTAGATTTGGGCATTTCTTTGAGCCAAGAAATTTGAATCATGGAGATCGATTTCGATTTTTATACTTTTACTTTTGCAATATTGTGTATAAATACAATGATTGTTAGATGGTTGGACTCAGGGTCGGCTTTAGAGTGGTTCAAACGATTGCACATTTTTGGGGCCTATACAAACTAAGTATAGAATGACTACTATTAATAGTGAAAGTAGTTCATAATTGATGAGGTTAGGTTCTTTGTTTCTCAGTTAACTACCCAAAACCCATGTTCGATTCGCAAGAGCATCTCATTTTTTGTTTAGTATCTCACTTCCTAGTATTTTCTCTTTAGCATCTCAATTTTCTTCCCCCTTTTTCATTTGTAATTAGATATTTTCATTAAATATAAGTAGATTTTTTTGTTAAACTATAAAAAACACTTTATGGACGTGCTTGAGTTTTTGTTCAATTCTTATTCTTATTCTATGATTGACCTTTATTTTTTTAGTAAAATTTAATAAATAGTTATCACAATAAAGCAAAAATCGACATAAAAAATAACAACAAATTCGTAATAAATAGAGCCTCGCATAACCCATTTCGAACCGGACCCGCCGGAATCTCTAAGACATCCCTGCGGGGACTCGTTTGCCTAGATTTAATATCGTGGGTATTGATTTAGTTATTACTCATATTAAATTGGATGCATATTTTCCATACCCTACCCACCAAGGCACCAACCAATTCATATAAACTTATAAAGAGTATGGAGGAGATACCGACAGTTTTGAAAGGCAAAGGCGAGAAGTGGTTATATCGATTAATCAACTGAAATTGATTGGGCAGCAGATTAAGTAGGACAATGAAAAAACCAAAATGCCAATATACAGTGAATATGTTAGTCTCATTCACTTTCGGATTCTCAGACCAATCATACAAGATTGTATTACAGTCCAGAGTCCAACCAGCCGAGTTGGCAACTATTATCCTTCACATAATCACATGCTAACCATGTTTCTTCTACCAAAGACTAGTGATTAATAATCCAAATTTGTTCCTTAATCATTCATATGCCATATTCCCTAACTCCACCGTTCACCCATTGTCACGGCCATATAGTGTGAGATTACCGATCCGCATTTCAGGGGATCAATATTTATCTTAAGCTTACGACGGTTTAAATACATACTAAATGATCTCACTTGTTGTCTTGGAAAATACTAAAACTTTTATCTTTATTACCACCACTCGGTAGTATTTGACCCGTCTTAAACAAGACTTACTGTTGTGAGCTATTTGTGCCGATAGATCAAAGAAAATATTATTTAGGATAATCAATCACTTACTAATTGTTTTAGACTTTTATGCATGAAAGGGTATTGATAAACACAAAGTTTCTTTTAACAGGTGTTTTAAGTTTAAAATGAGTCAAATACATACCAAATCACTCACTTATTGCCTAGAAATTACCAAAAAAAATTGTCTTTATTGTCAGCCTGTGATAATATTTAACCCGTCTTAAACTTAAAACAAATAATACCCGTCTTAAACAAGTCTTACTGATTAATCAAACTTTGTATTGCGGGACCGTGCTTAGCAAGACGATTTATCCTTTCGTTTGCCTATTTCTAACTTCACAAATTCTCATTGAAGACGGGCACATCTGTCTTCAATGAAAACGGATCGGGTTGTCTTTCACAAAGAGGCAAGTGATCGGGTTCCCATTTGCCTCTTTGTTAGTAGACCTGGCAAACGGGTCAATCGGGTCGGGTCAGTTCGGGTCTCTAGTTAATTTCAGTGTAATTCGGGTCGGATCGGGTCATTTCGGGTTTGTTGTCGGGTCCGTTTTGGGTCAACCGAGTCGGGTTATTTCGGGTCGGGTCATTTTCGGGTTAAAGAATAAGAGACAAAAGGTCATTTTAAGTCTTTTCGATCAATTAAAGTTATGTTTTGTCGGGTCATTTTGGGGTTGAGTGGTTTTGAATCGGGTTATTTTCGGGTCAGGTCAGTTATGGGTCAAGAAAGATCGGGTCAGGTCGGGTCCAATCGAGTTTTGGGTCACATTCGGGTGTTGTAGTTCGGGTCACGAGTCAGGTCAATCGGGTCGGGTTGCTTTTACCAGGTCTATTTGTGAGAGGCAACCCGACCCGTCTTTATTGAAGACGGATATGTCAGCCTTCAATGAGACCAACTGCTTTAACTTGTCTATTTAAAAGAGTAGAAGGTTAGCTCATTTTTCATATCAACTTCTACATCAAATTTCTCACAAAGTTACCTACGCTCAGTACTAAGTCACTCATTTTGCTCTACTGATTTTTATGTTTGTAAGGGCCACATTAAGGTGGTTGTTACTATTCAATACTGAAGAGTTAAGAACGATTAACACTTAAGAGGGGGAGAGGGTGAATTAGGTGTACTTTTAAAAATATCTCCTTAACTTGGTTATGTGGTAACACAAGCAAGAACAATTAACTACAAGACTTGAGAAATACAAGTGAATTTAAGTTCACAAAAAAAATTAGCAGGTCTTAGTCATAGTATGGAAGACTGTGGCACAGACATAATTATTACGAGATAAACAGTAAATAAATAAGGAGAACAAACGTGAAAGTAAATAAACAAATAAGACGATGTTTTTAAATTGGTGCAGCTTCTACTCCGAAGCCTACGTCCAATGTTATTTTATTGCTTGTTTAAAAATTTACTGAAACTTACTAAACCCCTTACAATGAAAATAACTTGCCAACCAACCCAGGTTGCACTCAAACTTAAAGCTACTCCGCTTCAAGAGTCTTGAATCTCAATCGTTCACTTAATGAACATGGAGATCACAATTAAGACTTAAACACGAGATCATGGAACAAACTTAGATGTCACAGTGCAGCGAACTAATCCATGGAGATTTTACAGCTCTTTTGAAAAAAACGAGTGAAGACTTTAACACTTAAAAAACAATTTTGTAAATACTTGAAAACAAAGCTTTAAACTCTAAAAATGATTTGCAAAGTTTCTTAATAAATGCTCTTGAAAGTCTTAGGCCTCTTGGCAATAAATGAAAAAAAAAAGAGGCTATTTATAGAAGAAAAAAAGTGTGAAAGAAGGAACCCTAAATCAATTTTTTATTTTGATGGAGACATGAGGTCTAATCATATTTGAAAAGTAATAATCAGATTTGTAGGCTCAAGAAATATGTCCATTTTCAAAGCAAAGAATATCTTCCATAGAGTTTTATGGGAAACATAAATGTTTTCATAAAAAATTTGGGAAATAAAATATTATCTTCTATAAATCTTGGGAAATAATATTTCAATAAGATTAACTTTTAAATTAACTTCCAAACACACTCCTCTTGTTTTTCTAATTTAGAGTAAGCCAACCTTTTGAAAATAAGAATTCTTTATAAAGATCAACACTTTTGACATTTTCGAAAATTCTCCTTTCGTTGTATCAGAAACCCCAGTGACTTGCACTGTTGCATGGTTTTGCAGTCACTTGACAAACTAAGAATGCTACACAACCTCGTTTACAACATTTGACTTACGCCAAGGCTTTCTTCATCTTTGATCACCTTTGCACCATCCTTGAGAAATAATTGGGAGCTTCAAATGCTATAAATCATAACTAAGAAGCAAACCATTAAATGACAATGAAACTTGGCATCATCAACCAAGTGTGGTTCTAACAAATACCTATTAAACATGTATTGAATTAGTCTTTAATAGCTTAATTAATCATATTTATTATGCGATTAAGCAAACATTTTATCTCCCTTGTAACTCCTATGTGAGGAGACTATAAGGAGAACAAAAAAGGTGATGAAATGACTAACTCATGGACACACACAAAGATACAGACTCTAAAGGCTAAGTCTACCATAAATATGAGACTTGAGATATAATTTTGACATAACCACAATATTCCATCATTCCAACTAATCATTACACAAATGATTTATGGAACTTGAAATAAATATGGAAGATCATTTAACACATGATGAATAAGTTTATGTTTGTATAATTGGCGACGTATTGGTATTTGGAAGAAAAATAATATTTTGGTTATGTCTAAACCTATGCTCAAGAGCAAAAACGATTAGAGTATTGTTTCTTGTTCTAGTCTAGTTGGTATTTTAATGCATGTCTTGTTTAGTACATGGTTGAACGTCAGTTTTGTGATTGATAAGTAATTTGTTACATAATCAATCCATTACACGCGCAATAATATGTAATCAAGTGTTTTTCGCTTTTATCTTTGTGGTAAGAATAGATTAGTTCTTGTGTGGGACTAAGAGTTGTTGTCAAGTAAGATTAACTAACAAGATGACTGACACATTATTTTATAAGATGTGTTCTTAATTAATTCATGTGTTGAGCTAGTTGTGCAAAAGAGTCAACTTAAGTTTTAATCTTGCTTTGAGTTGTGGATGTGTTTGACTATGGTGAACATTTTCTCAGTAAATATTTTGTATCTTTTGGAATCTTCATATGCATTTGTCGCATGATGTGGTACATAAAGATATCACCAAGCTTTTAGATTGCCTAGTCACGCAGGTAATCGCCTTGACACTTGTGTAGTGAGCAAGTGAGAATGAGTTACTTAACACTTAGTGAGTGTTGAGGATTATCTTTGTACATGGGTTGTATGGAAAAGATATTGACTCGTTATACAGTCGCTTTAGTAAGTGTAAGATGAGACCCTTGTAGTAATACACTATATTTCTCGTACTAAAGCTGTAAATCGAATCACAAGTGTCGGATTGAATTGGTTACTGAGTATATCAATCTAGTGGCTTAGGTTAGATACTTAAGTAGTATCTAGACTTATGATTCGTACGACATAGAAGCGTGATATGCCCATTGTAATGGGAGCTATTTTTGTCACACATATATCATACTATGTTTGTTTATAAGTCGACCGTTAGGAGTGACGTATGATTTCATGCTTTGTCACTGTGTGATCCTGTGGACTTTGTTGTCCACTGTTGTTCGATCCCCTTTGACTTGGAGCTATGATACGAAGTTGATACTTGATATTGCTACTTTAATACTCCCTTTTATTCTCTAACATCTTTCACATTTCCTAAAACGACAAATTCACAAAAATCTTCCACTTTAATTATTCGGAGTTTATTTTCGCAGTACATATTTTACTCATTTTAGTACTTTTTGCACAAAAATTTCCATTTCTCTACCCTTGAGTAAAAACAATCAAATATTATTCTCTCCCCATTCTCTCTATATTGTTACATTATTAATCATTTAACCTCATTCAAGCTCCTTCAAATTATTTAAATATGAATGATTATTCAAATATAGAACTTGTATTTATTATTCAAATATAGAGCTTGTATTTAATTCATTAATCAATTACTTATAAACGAATTGACTCCTTGTTAGTTTTTTTAATTAGGGTTTACGTTTAAATTAACTATTGTTAATTGGTGTTGGATTGCGGAGATATTGATGTCGTCGGATGTCGCCGCCAACATGGGTAGCCACCGCCGGCGAAATAGATGCAAGTTTGTCGCCGGATCCGGATTTCGTTCAGCAGTCCGGCAAATAAGGGAGAGGACAGAGGCGTCGGAAAGGGTAGGGTGCAGTTTTATTGCCAGATTTTGTTTGAAAATGGGTACCCGTTGCCGGTAATGTTGGTGGAAGTCACATGTAATTGGTGGAAGTCGATGCAAGTGGCCAACAATGGTGTTGTTGTTCATGGTTAATGAAGCAGACTATACTCAATTACTCAGTGCATTGTTTGGTTTGATTTTTTTTGTTTTTCTGGGTACTGCAGTAATTAGTTGGGTATTTCTTTTCTTTTTTTCTTTTGTTTTAAGTTTTCAATGTAATACATAGGAATTTTATGGATACATTTGTAAAAATAATTTATCAATGAAGAACATAAGTTACAAAGGCGATACAAAGTTATTTTCGTTTATCGGAAATATATTATCAATGTAGTACGTGATTAACAACCTCCGGATTAGTAGGTTTGTGAAACAATAAAGGGGAGTAAAAGTTTGATATTAGATGGAGGTTTGAAATTAGAGAGAATTCAATAAAGAAGAGTTAGAGAGAGAAAATGGGAGGTGAAATGAGAAGGGTATTATTGTCAACGGTGTACTGAAAAGAGTAAAATGTGTACTGCGAAAATCAGCACCCTAATTATTTATCTATCTTTCGTGGTTATAACAACTTATGACCCCACATTATCCCTCTTATTTTCATTTACATCCATATATCAACAAACCACTTAATATTTATCCAAAAGCAACGTGGAAGAGCTTAGAGAATAAGAGCGAGTATGAATTATAAGGACTTAAAGTGTTAAGGTTGAATGGATCATGTTAGGAAAGCAGTTAAGTTGAGATGAATAATTATTAATGTCTAATGAATGATCAATTCAACTTTACCATAATTTCATTGCCATGGTTATATTGTGTATATAAGTAATATGATTATGATAGCATATAGGGACTGTATATGCTAACGGTGATGTTTGAATTATTTGGGGTGTTGATAATGTGAAAGTATTATGTTACTTTGATGGTAACTTAATATAACATTACTTTGTTACTTTTTGGTCGCACACCCCATTTCTCGTACGAAGCATTAGATATTGTATGGAGTATTGTGTTATGATAAACTTAGTTGTATAATCAACTTAATAAATTTTCTCTATCTTCGTGATAGAGTGGAAAAATTATCTTAACTTTGTGATCAAGTGTTGTAATCCTTTGGTTTAGTGGCCAAGTCGGAGCATTACACTCGATTATGTGGCCAAGTGAGAGTATTGATTTTTATGAATGTAACGGCGACATTAAGGAGGATCTTACTATTCAATATCTATTAACCATATATCTAATTACTCTTTTAATATGTTAATTAATCACATTTAGTATGTGATTTAGTAAACAGTTTATCTCTCTCGTAACTCATATGTGAAGAGGCTATAAGGAGAAGAAAAGAGGTGATGAAAGGACTAACTCATGGACAGTTGGACACACAATACACACACAAAGATACAAATTCTAGAGGCTAAGTCCACCATCAATATGAAACTTGAGATTTGGGGCGTAGACATGCATATTCCGAGACTCTAGTAGCGGCCGGAGGTACTATGTATGGTATTTGATAGTTGGCGAATACAACGATCTGATCGCTTCCGCATAAGGTATGTCTTTGATTAATTTCCTACATGCTCATTAAGAAACTCTTACTTTCCTTTATCTTCAAGGTGAAAAGTTAAAATAAATTCATCCCTGCATATTATACCTTTGCAAGTTTAATATAAAAAGAAAGATCCGTTCTAAATTTCATATTATTAACTTATACTCTAAAAGTCATAATAATAAAAGTTTACTTATTCATTAAAAACTTACTTACTTTCTCATAAAAGTAATTAAAATGACTGTGCGTAAATAAATTCATACTCATCATGGTGTAAAGCTTATAAAATAAATAGGAAAAAATCTAACTTTTATCTTTTCTCTTGTATGTTACGTCTCACTAGGAGAAGAAGAGCTTGAGCTGGACCTTTCTGCTTTTAACGACATCGCTGATCACGATAACATTTACACCCCCCTTTAATCAAGGTAACTAAACTTTCTTCCTAGACTCTATAACCTCACAAACAAAAGTATATTAGTGTCTTAGTCTGTGCTTAAGTGAATGTTTACATGAGAGTGTGTGTGATCGTGAACTATATGACTAATGAAATGTATTAAATTATTATTGGATGATTTGTACCGTGGACTACATGAAATAAAACAAAAAAAAATATATATAAAAGAAAGAAGACAGACTCAGTTTTGACCAAAAGTTTCACGCAAGTGGAGATGAACTTTGGTATTTGCCTTTGCTACAAGGGACATGAATTAAGACCAATTCAAGTTTTTTTATGTTAACTATTTTGTTACAAAATCAACTATACCCTAAATAATTAGTGTAGTATAAGTAGTGTATAACATAAGAAACATGTTGATAAGAAAATATGAATATGTATTTGTAGGTTTATGCTTCTATTCATGTGTATAATAATCAAGAGACTATATCAGTAAAGTTGTTTTAAGTTTCTCTATATATAATGAAGTATGATTATTTAGTTAAGAAGGACTAACATTTGTTTAATTTAGAAAAGTTAATAAATAGAACTTCATAAATCTGGATCTTCTGGATATAATTAGTTTTGTAAGCAAAGATAAGAAGTAAGAATCTAATCTTAGTACTATATATATGAACCGAAAATCAAGGGAAAAAAAATACTCATGTCAGGCAAAACATTATTTGTATAACAGCATAGCATAAGAAAGAACATGAGAGAAAAATTCGCTATCTCTAGGGCTTGATCACAACTTGATTTACAGCTCAATCATGGCAACCAAAAAAAAACTAATTCAAACAATAATAAACATCACAGTAGTTCGATACAATCTGATTCCTCTAATACAATTAGATCTGAAAAAGCAAAGCTATTATAGAGGCCTAATGTGGCGACTATGACCAAACAAAGGGACATCCATGATATCACATATTCCACCCTTTGATTTGGAATTCAGATTCATTGTAGAGGATGTGGGTGAGGAGGTTGCATTTGAGGGTGAGAAGCATGAGGATAATGTTCAAAAGCATGGAAATAAGATATTGCAAAAACATTGATGAAGATCCTCATGAATTACTTCAAGTCACTGATAAGGATTTCCAAGGGTAGTTGACATATTGGCACCAATCAACGTATAACTTTATTGTTGGAGCAAATTCCTAATGACAAGTGTTGGAGGGATTCCTGAAAAGCATCTAGAGTAAGTACAATGTGGATAAAATCTTCTTTGTGCCAAATAAAGTGTTTCTTGCTAGACTCAATACTGATGAGATGAAACATGCTGTTTTGGCTAATGGTCATTATCTTTTTTTATAATAAACCGCTAATCCGCAAGCCATGGCAGCGTGGCATTGAATTAACTAAAGAAGAAGTTAAAAATGTGCCAGCTTGGATATGCCTTCATCAATTGCCTCTAAAATTTGGTATAATGGTCTGCAAAAGATTGCATGGCTGGTTAGTACATATATTAAGAGTGATATACATAAGCAAAAACTAGATTATGTTTTGTTATGTAATGATAGTGGGTCAATTTTTCCCCAAAAAAAGTCAAATTTAAACAGGGATTATGGTGTAAATGACACATAAATGACATCAATTACCATACTTGTTTTAACTATCTCTGGGACAATATCCCATGTTAGGCATCTTAAGGCCACTAAAGAGGGATTTGAAAATGTTAGCAGGACAACTCAGGATTCTTGAACTTATAAGAAGGTTCTTAGTGGGTCTAGTTCCCCCAAGAAGGTACTGACATAAATGGTATTGATCCCTTTAACCTTAACCCATTATAAATTTTGGTTTTTTGAATGTCAAGGATAAATAAAGTTCAGTAGCAACAAGATGTAAATAAGTTTTTGCACTATAATAATGTGGGGATTTTTGGACTCCTAGAAATCAAAGTCAAGTATGTTAATTCGAATTAGACTTTCGATAATGTTTTCAGATACTTGAGCATTACCATTAATAATACTCATCATCATGGAGGGAGGATCTGAGTTCTCTTAAATCCCCTGCTAGTTAATACTCCCTCCAATCCAATCCAAACTACCCACCTTCCATTTTAGGACAATCCAATCCAAACTACCCATAGCATAAATGAGTAAAATTAGGACAACTCTATCCTTATAACATACCTATATTTACGAAAATTGTCATTCTTATAACATACCTCACCTAATTTATGTACTACCTCTCTCATCATTTTCCCATACTACCCTCACCAAAAGCAATTTTCTTAAAACTTGTGCAAAAGGGTGTGTAGTTTGGATTGGATTGGAGGGAGTATTATGTTTCTGAAATATGATGCACAATACATTCATATGATGGTTACAGACAAAGAAAATCTTCATCAATTTTATCACACTATAATCTATGCTTTTAATGGAGTTAATGATATGGTTAGTTTATGAGCTAATCTCAAAAGAATCTATCTCATCACCACTTAGCTCTTCATCAGATGACATATAAGATCCATTAATTTCTAAATTATCACTTGTTATGTTAGCATAACCAACTCTTAAATTTCTCCTATACCTTCTATCACTTCCTTTACCCACATTAATCCTATGACTTTAAACCTTTTGACACATGTACCCTATTTATCAATGCAGTGCTCTTAGGAATTTTCAATCTACTTTTATTCACTTGCATTGGGTTAACTGGGAAGGAATTAAAGAGAGGTTGTTGACATATTTTGAGTAGGCTCTTTGACTTTTAATATGTGCAATACATGCATTTAGTCTATAGCTTATTCGAGGAGAGGTTGATGCAATCACATTTGTAGGTTCTTGAGTTTTAGTAGGACATATGGTCAATATAAGATTAATTTGTGTTTGAGGTTGGGTTTGCTTGGCTAGAGTTCCTTCTACCTAGTAATATTTTCTCTATAACTAATAAATTATTATTAGCAAAATTAACAAGGTTTTCACTATTTTCAACACCCCAACCTTTTATTACAAACTCTCACTATTCTAGCCATTTGAAGGGTATTTTACATGGAGAAGTCTCTAACCCAATCCAACGATGAATTTCTTTCCTCCCAACACACCTAGAAAAGAGAGTTATAAAATCCTTGTCTTCCCTTAAATAAACATGTTTCATATTATAACTGTAATCTAAAAAAGGGTGTTTGGGTAAAATAGCCTGATACTTCTCTACCTCATCAAGCATATCATTGTACAAATTAATAAGCAAGCATATATATACATGTCCTCAACTTTAACATCAGCTATGTTACACGTATAATGCCTTTTCAACAAATTATTCTTCATAATATAGTTTCATCTTACAAAAAAACATCAAAATTGAACTACAAACACATTAAAACCCAACAAAATTTGCAAAACAACTAAAAATAAATATGAGATGTTAAGTTACAATAATTTATAATACAAAGATTCAAATGTTAACTACTAACAACATTCTTCAATTAAATATTACCAATCTTATCAAATTAAAGATCATTCAAAATTTTAACATAAAAAACAATTTAGTGCAAAGAAAAAGGATAAAATAATAAGAATTACTAACACACCTACTATAATCTTAGGTAGAGACGAAGAAGTAAGCAGTTGAAGAGTAAGACCCTGTTCTTTTGGACTTAAACTCAGCCCCTTTAAGTTCAGTTCAACTCCTATAAGTTCAGTTCAGCTCCTATAAGTTCAGTTCAGTTCAGTTCAGCTCCTATAAGTTCAGTTCAGCTCCTATAAGTTCAGTTCAGTTCAGCTCCTATAAGTTCAGTTCAGTTCAGCTCCTATAAGTTCAGTTCAGTTCAGTTCAGCTCTTATAAGTTCAGTTCAGAAAAATTCAATTCTTACAAATTAAGTTCAGAAAAGTTATACGGAATATATTATTTATGAAAACCGATATAAAAAAATTTGACATTAATTAGTGGAATGACATTTGGTCATTTGAAAAAAAGGTGGGTGTTAAAAAATATGCCCCGAATGTCACAAAAGTATCAAATGTCTATTATTGTTTTATACATTCACACTCCATAATTTTATAAGGATGCATAATCTTGGAATACCTATTATACAACATGACGTGAATATTCAAGGAACAGTAGATTTGGGCATGTTTGATGATAAGCGGAAAAAAAACCATGTTAAAGGTACGAAACAAGATAGTAAAAAACATTTGGCGAGGGAATAAATTCGTTGTTACGAGTGATAGTGAAGATAAAGAAGAAAGTGATGAGGAAGATGATGATATGGAAACAGATGGTTAGAAAACGATGTAATATGTGATTTTTTTTTATCGTAATGTAAACGTAGTAATCTATTTGAACAAACCAATGTACATAAATCGGAATTATGTTATTATCTTACCTTATGTTTTAGAGTATACTTTTTTTTATGACAGTCCTTTCCAAAAAATAAAGATACAGATAAAGATGATGTCAACGTAGTAATATATTTGAACAAACCAATGTATATAAATTGGAATTATGTTATTATCTTACCTTATGTAATAAAGTTCAGTTTAGTAAATTTTAGATTTTATAAATTCTATTCAATTAATTAAAATTAAGTTCAGAAAAGTTCAGATCCTATAAGTTTAGTTCAGTTTAGTTCAGCTTCTATAAGTTCAGTTCAGCTCTTATAAGTTCAGTTCAGTTCAGCTCCTATAAGTTCAGTTCAGTTCAGCTCCTATAAGTTCAGTTCAGTTCAGTTCAGCTCCTATAAGTTCAGTTCAGCTCCTATAAGTTCAGTTCAGTTCAGTTCAGCTCCGATTCAGCCCAAAAGAACAGGGCCTAAGCTTGATGAAAATTGTGATGATTGAAGACGAGATAGGTAGGAGATGAAGAAAGAAATAAAGGAAGGGGAAGATGAATGATTGGAGTATAATTTTACTGTGGACTTAAAATAAGTGGTTAAAAATTATTAGGGTTAATTAAAGAGATAGATCCATGTCAATATCATGTAAGTGTCGAATCATACCTGGTTATACAATAAAACTCACACTTAATACCAATAGTTAACAAAAATAGACGGATTAAGTGAGTAAGGTCACGACTAATGGTTATTAATTATGTGGGTACCATGGGCATTCATAAAATTTGGGGGTACCATGTAAAAAAAAAAACATACCATATAGAAAAACTCTAAAAGAAAAAAGAACACTGTTTTTTTTTTTGTTAAAAAAGAAATTACCAAAACAAAATAAAATAAAAATGAAAGCGAAAAATTCTCACGGTACCCCTGAACTTTGACATTTTGCCTGAAATACTCAAACTTTTTATCCGAAAAAGTTTAAGATAACTCGTAAAATGACGATTTTTTTAAAATTGTTCATCTTTCTAAGAACTATAATTTGAAAAAAAAATTAGCGAGTTCAGAACTCGTGACCAAGAGATATGGCCAGTCAAAGTTTGTTCGGTAAAAAAACTTAGACTATTTTTTTTTCAAATAGTAGCTCTCGGAAAGATGAACAATTGGAAAAAAAATCGTCATTTTCCGAGTTTGTAAACACAAGTTATGGCTATAGGTGATAATGAGACGAGACAGCTCACGAGCAATTCGAGATCGGCTCGGTCAAAACTCGGCTTGGGAGCTTAACGAGTCAAGCCAAGCAAATGCTGGCTCGGCTCGAAAAACTTGCGAGGAGCTTGAGCTTGTGTGATTATATAAGGTATTGCTCATATTTTATAAAAATATTTTATCATGATTATATCTTTGTATTACAAATATCAAATGTCCATTTATTTGCTAAATATTTTTACAAATATCATTAAAGCCTTGATGTTGAAAATATCGGAGAAAAAAAAAAATCAACAGTATGTATAGGCTCGATTTGGGCTCGAGCTCGTGTTAAAGCTCGCAAGCTTAATAAAGAGCACAATTCTTTCAAGCTAAGGTAAGCTCGAGATCGGCTCGAGCTCGAATTTTGGTTGTTGAGCATAAGGTGAGCAAAGACCAAACTCAGGCTTGCCTCGATTCGTTAACACCCCTAATCATGGCCCCTAAAAAGTTTTTCGGATGATAAATTTGGGTATTTTAGACAAAATGTCAAAGTTTTCCGAAATAAAAATAAAGAAAGAGAAAAGAAAAGAAAAGGTAAAAAAATCCTAAAAAAATGACGTCAATTGAATAGGTTATTTTCAGAACCTCAATTCCCTCCAACGCCGACGCTGAACTTCTTCGGTTGCCTCTCTCTCTCTCTCTTTCTCTCTCATCTCTCCTTTTTCTTATCTCCTTCTCTTTTATGGTCCTCATCTTTCCTCGACGCTTAACATTCCATTAATCGCTTCAACAATCTGGATTTAGGGTTTTCTAATTTTTGTTCTATTCAAACCCTAATTCCAATCGCCTCAACACTCTCCCATTTCATTCCTGTATGTTTTTCCTCCCTCTTTTTAATCTTTCGATTCATCTTGCTTTATCATTACGTTTTTTTATTTATTCTTTTTGTTTATTTCTTTGCAAATTTAATTTCTTGAAATCTAACCCTAATTAGGGTTTGCTGCATCTATATTGGTTAGAAGTTCAATATTAGGGTTAAATTTAATGATTTTGTATTGCGTATAGGTTGTGAAAATAGTAATTTAGTTTAGAAAGAGGGATTTTTGAAGTTAAAGATGAAGACGCCAACGTCGTCGCAGTACCGGATACTAGACAACAAGCCCATTGACCAATTGAAAGTTACGGAATTGAAGGAAGAGCTTAGGAAGCGTAGGTTGAAGACTGGGGGTTTGAAGGATGAGCTTATTCGGCGTCTTGATGATGCTCTTCGTTCTGAGATGGAACAGACTCATGTCGATGCTGACGGTGGTAATGGCATTGTTATGGCGGAGGCTGAACCTGATAATGTTGTTGCTGATTCCCGTGATGTTTTGACTGAGCCTCAACAGTCTGTTGCTGGAAATGATGGTGATAATGGCAATGTTGCTGTTGATGAAGCTCGTGGTGATATTGGGGTGGTCGCTTCTGAAAATGTTGAGGAAGGTGTGGGTAATGCTCTGGAAGACGTGGATGTTAAGGGTAATGACCTATGTGTTGGAAATGCTGATGCAAATGTTGTCCCATTAGAGGTGGCGGTTAAGGGTAAGGATAGTTTTGAGGAACCGCATTCGGGTTTAAGTAATGATCCTGGTTTTGGGGAAGAAATAGTCGCAACAAAGGATGTAACCTCTGTGGTTGTGGGTGATGAAGTTAGTGAGGAACAGCAGTTGGGTTTAGGTGATGAACCTGTTTCTAGGGAAGGAATGGTAACAGAAATAGATGTAGGTTCCGTGGTTGAGGGTGACAAGGTTATCGAGGGTTTCTCGTCTGAAAAGGCAGTGGGCAGTGATGGGTTGATAGATAGTAAAATTGAGAAAGATATTGGGGAGTCAGGAGAGCAGGAGCATCCTGAAGAGGTAACTCCAGCACATGAGGATATGAAGCTGGACTCGTCTGATCAAACCACACAGGTATCTGAGGTCAGCACTAGTTTAGGGTTTCCCGTAAAATCTAATAATTCTGTTTCTACTGATTCTCTCTCTATTATTGAAAAGAATGACCTAAAAGATAATTTAAATGATGATAATCTTAAATTAGAGTCTGATGTTACGCCTGAGATGGTGCAACCATCATCAAGCAATTTAGTCCCTGATGGTGGTGAATCACATCCGAGGGATGTTGACGAGCCACATGAAAACAAGGTTTCTGTTGAAGAGACAGATAATACTGTTGCAAATGCGGAAATGAGCCAGAAAAATTATAGTGCAGATTTGGGTTCTTCTGAAAAATTAAATTTAGATCGAAGTTCAGGCGATGATTCCATGGAGGAGGATGCTTTGGAGAGTAAGCAAATCCATACAAATAACATTGAGGATGTTGGAAAATCGACTGAAAAAAATGAGGCCACTACTGTTAAGGCAGAAAGTCCTGTGGCCATTGCCATGGATACCGATTTACCCGCAGAAAAGAAAGTTATCCATGATAAGAAAAATGATGTGGCAACTTTATCTGACAAGAGAAAATTTCCAGGTGAGGTTTTTTCTGATGCTACCCAGTACCCATTTTGTTCCTCATTTCTAATTCATAGGATTTCTTCCGAGACACTTATTTCACAGTTAAAGAATTAGTAGCACAATTCTTTGTTTTGTTCATCCTTTCAAAATCATAGGCATTCTTGAAACATCTATTTTATTTTGAATTAATTGTACAGTTCTTGTTTGCCCCCTGCTTTATATTTGTTAAAACCATTTTTGAAGTTGCTAGGAATGTGAGAATGTTAGTCAAGTTGAATTTCTTTCTAGATATCCAATGTACGTAATAATAAAATTTCAAAATTAATCTTTTGGCTGCTATTAATGTCTCCACTTCCAAGTATTCCTCTTGATTAATTAGCTTATGCATTTAACTTCCGAGCTTCTTGGCCTTGCAGTCTTGATTTTTTGGTTTGCTTTTGTTTTTGATTTTTTATGCATAATTTGTGTACGAAGGTACGAGGAAAGGGGGAAGGAGGGGGGATGGAGAGGAGGAGCTTGGTCTTTTCCCTCCAATTGGTTCACATTTTTTCTATAATTTTATTTGCTTTTCTACAAATCCTTCCAATCCAACTTGCTGTCAATAGAAGGGAAATATTTTTCCTCCTGCCGCCCTCCCCCATATAAAAGTGTTAGCTTTAAGTTTGGTACTTAAAAACATAGCTTGAGATATTTATAGCTTTTTAGATGCAGTAGACCTTTTTTAGCTACAGTCAGAAATGATTGTGCTGACTTGAGGCTTGGAACTTTTCGTGGTTCCTATTTTTACTACAAATTATGGTAGCTCATATCACATGCTCCTTTGTAGTCTTATATTAGATCAATTAAAAATAAGATAGGCAACTCATCACAGGATTGCTGAATAAATAATTGCTGCAGTGGTTAGATACCAAGTCCCGCTTTGATAGAAATACAGTCATGGTTAATAGAGATTTTTATGAAGCTTTGTGGTACCCCGTGCTTTCGAATTTATACAGGATCTTCATGTTTTAGTACTCTCCCTTTCTGCCACGAAATTTTCCAGCTATTGATGGGTCAGCCACCATTACTATTTGGGCATTAGCTTTGGTTTAGAAATTCATTTGTGTGCTTCTACCTGTGTTTTTTACTTATATATATAATCTGGCATTTTTACTAGTTTGTGTTTTGGATGGGAGCTTGGTAGAAGCATAAAAGCTCAGATGTAGGGCAATTTTCCTAATCACTTGTATGTACTTTATAGGGTATACGAGAAGATTTTTCCTACATGATATAGTATTCCACCTTTAAATTTCACCTCAGTCCATGGTCGTCCACCTTCTATCTTCTTTAGTAGATGCTGATTGGAGGAAATATATTCTGAGATGAGATGAGTTAGCACTTAGCATTACTGGACATAATCCTCCTCATAGATTTAGTCTTCCCACATATTAAATGATTAACTTGAGTGTAGTGTGGTAAGCAATGTGATCTTATGTTGGGATGCAAAGGTCACAAATTCTGCTCGTAGATGTGTTCAATGACTTGTGCTTTCTTAGAACTTAACCAGTCTACTGTTCTCCACATTTTGTTTAAGGTCGTACGGATTTACTTTTTTTAATAGCTTAAAACGAGTTGGTATTGGGTATGTGGATAGGAGTTCATATTGCTCAGTCTTGTTTTGAATATGTGTTGGCACTTTAATAGATGAAGAAGCAATTGTGAACAATAAGCCTGCTAAGAGGCAGCATCGCTGGAAAAAAGAAAGCACCACTGTCACAGAGTCTCAAGTCTCTCATCTTCCTCCTCCCGCTTCTGTCCCAGATGTGTCGCAACCTGCTGCTTTTAGACGGAGCTTATCTAGGTCTGATTCTATGGTCACTAATGACCCTCCCAAGGAACGTGAAGGTTCGTTAAGAAGATTTTTATATTACTGCCGGGTTAATATTTTTGGTGTTTATGTAGCTTGGTCTTATCAGCTATATATATGATAATTGTCCCCATTTGACGTTATGGTCAAATGGTTAATTCCTCCCATTTGACTACTAAATGCTTTAAACATATGTAAAAATACGATATAAATTTTGCCATGCTTGATTTATCAAAATTGCTACAAGTTGTTTTCGCATCATTTTTATTAAATAGGGTATAGCTATTCTAAATCGTCAGAAAATGTCGACCATGGACTTTACGGTCAACGTCGTCTGACCACCAAAAAAATGGGGACAATTTTAATGGAATGGACTATGGGGAAAGCATTACACATCCACCTGTAAAACAGTTTTAGCCTGATCAATCTGTAAACCATATCATTGTCGCATACCTTATAAGCTGAATTATTTTGCAGTGCCGCCATCTACAAAACCTGCTACAAACTCCCTCAGGATCGATCACTTTCTCCGCCCTTTCACCCTGAAAGCTGCCCAGGAGCTTTTGGGCAAAACAGGAACTGTCACCAGTTTCTGGATGGACCAAATTAAAACACATTGCTATGTCACTGTGAGCCCCTACCCTGTGTCTCACCTACCTTCCTCTAATTCATACTTTTTGAACCCATGTAATTTTCTTATAACTTGTTTGTTGCAGTACTCTTCCATTGAAGAAGCTGTGGAGACCAGAAATGCTGTTTACAACTTACAGTGGCCTCCAAACGGCGGGCGTCAACTCGTGGCCGAGTTTGTTGATCCCGGTGAAGTGAAATCACGTCTTGAGCCGCCTCCTCTGGCGCCAGCACCACCAGCACCTGTGAATTCAGCCCCAGCTAAAGGTCTTCAAGTGGCTACGGCCCCACAGCCTTCCCCTCGGCTACAAAATCTGAGGCAGCAACCGACGCTCCCACCACCGCCCCCTGTATCAAACCAAGCTCCTGTTAGGGAACGGGTTCCACCCCCTCCCCCACTGGTTGAAAAAGTGGAGGCTCCAATTGTGACATTAGATGATCTATTCAGGAAAACCAAGGCAACACCCAGAATCTACTACTTGCCTTTGTCTGATGAACAAGTGGCTGCACGCCGTAGAAACCCCAAGCAGTAGACAGTCAGAATTTGCAAATGGGTTAGAATGTAAATCTTGAGGACGTTAGGAAGAAACTCATGGCTTAAGGGCCGTTTACTGTTTTGGATGATGAAGTGTCTTTGTCCTTTCCCTAGTAGCGTGAGACCGAACCAACATGAGTGAACCATTGCTCTCTATTGCTTTTTCTGCACTTCTTTTTCCTTGTCGGAACAGGTCTATCTGTTAGCCTTAGAATTGTTTTATCACTTCATTGGATCCTATGTCAGAATTTAGATGTATGCATTTGAAGTTTCTATAGCCCTATCTTGCTCTATGACTTGCGACCTATTGCTATTGCAGAGGATGATAGACTGACTGTTTTACTCTGTTTTTCAACCTCTCATTCTACATTACCACTTTATGTTTTACCTAGATTGTTTTACTGTGTTGTCAAAAGATTCATGTAGAGGAATTGGATTGGTATGTCTATTATTGCAGTAAACCGCTGACATTAACATGTGTTTGGTTACTGTTGGCTTTTAACACTCTGGTTTGTTATGTCAGTTACGGAGTAGTTCTTAAGAACTTGCAATTATTGCATTACAGAGGTTGGTACTTTTTTGCTACGAGTGTCCAAGTTACAGACGGACATCCATGGGTTACCATAATAATGTTGATTGCATGATGGACTTTCAATGAACCGATCTTGTTTGCCCTCTTGAATGATGTCTTCCAATAGTCTATATGGTGTATGGTTGTTCTCCAGTTTGGATATGATGAGGAATTCCTTTCAAGAGAAGACGCATAACTCAGCCTGAGTTTCATACTGAGTTCAAACCAAACCGTAAAAGGAAACAAACCGGCGTCATTCATCAGCAAGAGTTGATTAAGTTGAAAGCATAGTAAACATCATACTTACTAAACCAACCTTAAATTCAAACTAAATTCATTAGTACAAACTTGATTAAAAAAAGCTCAAGAATCTGAAATACTAATAATATATAGAGCAAAGAAGAAAGGAGAAGGGTCATCAAGGCCTAATTTATCATGCAGAAAAGAAGCCATCAAATGCAGCCCGACCTATTTCACTTTGTGGCTCCGTAGACTTGAAATGGCGCTTCATCCACTTGGTTTTCAGCTCGTAAACTGGAGCGAATAAGGCAGTTGGCCCCGTAATAGTCGATGCTTCATCACCCACCTTATTCCTTATCATATTAAGCCTCCGCTCATACTCTTCTGCAACTAAGCTAACAATGTCTGCCATTTATCACACCTTTTCTCTTTTGTATATCTTCTTATATTTGTTGGTGAAGGAAGGTTGGAGTAATTAGAGTATACGGTATACCGTTATACGGAGTATTATTTATACATGTGTTCGGCTGTGTAGTGTGGAATATGTTTACCCACTGTAACAATTATTCTGTGGCTCCCAAAAATTCTCCCGTAAGAAAGAGAGAGAAAGGGGAAAAATAAATCAAAAAAACCCTAAAAATCCCAAATCATCTCGCCGGCGGCTCCAATAGCCTTGATTGGTCGCCGGCGAGGTTTTCCTAACCTATTCCTCACCTCATTTCTATTTAATTAGTCTGAAAGTGACTGATTTGTTTTAAAGTTAAATCCCTAGAAAGCCCAAGTATGGCAATCGTCGCCGTCTGATCATCAAGCGTCGCCGTCTGATCATCAAGCGCTGACTGAGATTGTGTGACGAGGTTTCGTGTTTACATGCTTCTTATCAGTGAAGTTGTGTACCTTATTTGTCTCTTCTTTGGCTTTTTTGGCTTCTTTAGAGCTCTTTAATAGTCTTTTCTTGGTGGGAATTTGGTTTGTTTGTTGTCAAGTATTTACTTCTTATTTATTTGTAGTGGTTTATGGCTGCCATGTCTTTGTACGCAAGATTTCTAGAATCCTTTGTTATTGTTCATGGAAATGGTGAGATCTCGGAGGAAGACTGGGTGTTCTTTAGTTCTTTCTTACCAATGGAAGGACCCCTTTTGATCAAGATTAAATGTCTTAAAGATATGGGTAACGATTTTTTTAGACAAAATCTGTTTGAATCTGCTGGTGGATGCTATGATATGGCATGTCGGCTCTTATGCTATACTCTGAAATCTATGGATGACTTTGACATTGAATATGTGGTGGAATTAGCAATCTCTTTAAATTTGAATTTAGCAGCTTGTGCTAATAAGCTGCAGGAATATGAGGCGGCCAAAAAATGTTGCTCTTTGGTTTTGTCGTCTTTCCCTAAAAATGCTAAAGCTCTATTTCGTAGAGCGCTAGCTTTTATGAAGACAAATATGCTCTTGGAAGCGCAATCTGATCTAGAAATTGCGTCAATGCTTGAACCTAAGAATAAAGACATTCTTAGAGAAATGAAAGTTGTCAAGAATCTTCGTTCTATCAATCCTAATGGTAAAAGAAGTATTGATGATCATTTGTTACTTGAGGTGGTTAGGGACTCTAAAAGACCTATCCCTGTTTTGGAAAATATTGGGGACAATTTTGTGGAAGATGATGGTGGTTCTTCTGGTTGCTATTCCGTTTCTTCTCCTCCTGACTCTATTACCAAGGATACCTGCAATTCCTATGATGGCCTAGTTAAAAATCCCAAAGATAAATTTTCTCCTAATATGGATTTGGATCAACATTGTAAGGAATATCAAGAGAGTGCTAGTATAAAGATGTTTCAATTCAGCAAAAAGGGAGGAGGAAGCTCAGTGTTAAGGATTGATGCGCGTACGTATAAAAAACTCCTTCAAGGTAAGGAAGTGAGTTTTTTCAAGAAGTCGCATTTGTCTACTATGAAAATTCGGATCCTACAACCAGCTTGTGTTGAGCCTGACTCAACTTGCAACAATCCAAGAAGAAAGAAAAGAAAAAAGAAAAGAAGACGGAAAAGGAACTGTCGGTCGACTGGAGAATCTCATTCGGTCGTCAAAAATTCGGATTATATCTCTTCTTCTTTTGACACTAACACGCCTGTTGTTTGTGAGCCCAATTCTGAGGAGGGCTTTCATTCTCCATCATCTATGGTTGTCAACCACTCCAATTTGTTGAATCCTCCTAGTATTCCTCCTTTTCATTGTCAACCGTTCGTCTTTTCATCGTCAAAGTCACATGGTACGAAAATCTTCATTGCTAAAAGGCAAGTAACAAAGAAGCGAAGCAAAGGGGATGAATCTCCAAGACATAATCTCTATACTTTCTCAGGTAATTCTCCACGTCCTCGTGACGTGAGTGTGTCTTGTTGCAGGTACTCTCCTAAAGCTCAAATAATGAAGAAAAGAAAAGAATTGTCATCCGAAGTGTGCTGCTCAAGCAATCCTCCGAAAAAAGCCTTTGTCTTAAATCGTCCTAGTCTTAGTTTAATTTCTTGTGCCAATAATGTAGTAGTTGCGTCTGACTTAGAAAGTCAGATGTGCATTGTGTAACGTACTTTCGTCTTTCCATCTGTCAAAAAAAAAAAAAAAAAAAAAAAAAAACAATTATTCTGTGGTCGCTTCTACGAGTACTAAATACTTTGATTTACGGTCGATGGTTTTATTTCTTTTGCCAGTAGTTTTGACTTTTAGATTGAGTCACAGTATTCAAACTCTAAGAGTTGGTTTCTAGAACTGTGGTTATAATTTAGGTAGCACGGACACTTCTCCTATCCAGCTGCCTCGTGTCGGATATCGTGTCGGACACACGGACACCTATAAACAAGGAATGTGAGATTGAAAGACTAGAAAATGTTAATTAGAAGTTGAGTTTGGGTGGGAAAATTGATTAGAAGATAAGTTTGGGTGGAAAATGAGAATAAATTATAGTTAAAGTCAAGTTTTACACTCAATTATCTACATTTTATATCAAATACTAATACAAAAATAAAATTGTGTTATTTATAACTATAAAATATATATTTTATTAAATTTAAATGCCGTGTCCCGTGTCCTAAATTTCACGAAATGCCGTATCACGTGTCCGTGTCGTGTCCGTGTCCGTGTCCGCGTCCGTTTTGGTGCTACCTAGGTTATAATCATCCTCTATCTATTAAAACTCAACCTTTTACTGCATCCTCATGAAGCCGCGTCAGCACTCCATTCAGCAATTTCTAATTTTCTCCAAGTGGGACCCACCACATGTGCACATGATTTTTATTTTTTGAATTTTATACTCAATTTGAACTCAGTTTCTGGAATTTTTCAATCTTACTCATGAGGATATTAATCTTGATTTTTTTAAACAAAAATTTAATCAACAAATATTTAAAGTGAATATTAATCTGGATTTTTTTAACCGACGAAGATTTATTCAACTTTAAGCGTGAGATGATTACGGCCGAAATGGATATTAATGTGGCCATACGCTTTTATACAAAATTTTTTGTGGAAAAGCCAACATTTTCGAAACATTATACAGTAGGGTTGGTACAAAAAAATAAAAATAAAAATAATCCAACATTTTGGATCATTACAGTATAAAGTATGAATGGTACAATAAAATATTACAATTTTCGTGATTCCAAATAGAATTATACAAATAGTTACAAAGAATAAAATATATATCAAAATCACATAATTCTCTTAATATCCTTATTTATTAAAGGACAACCACAAAGCTGGGTTGTCACTTTGTGGTTGAAAGTCAATTTTTCAAAGTTCCACTTTTTGTACTAAATTTCTTAACCCACGTTCTAAGTTTCTCTGGATTACCCATTTTAACTAGTTTTATGCCCGTGCAAAAAGATGCACGGGTTGTTGTTTATATGAAAGACGGTCGTGTTTTTCCTTCTATATATAATAGCTTATTTTTTTGGAGGAATATGATTGGTCGTCAACTTTTAATTGATGAGGCCTACCATAATATTCTTCTTCTTTTCATTTTCTCCTTTTAATTTATGACATCATCCCTTCATTTTATTATTTCCCCTAATGTTTCAGTTGAAGTATGAAATAAAGTATATAAAATAAAATGAAGTATTTTAAAATAAAATAAAATTACAGCAAGTGATAAATAAAAAGAATTAAAACATAACCGTCTCTCATTAAAAAACAACGCGTGCATTTTTTATTTATATAAATACATTATTTTTCACTAAAAATTCTGCTTTTGTCTTTTTTATTGTATATTACTTAACCCGTTTTAAACGTAAGATGAATAGAATCGTGCGTCTTATATAAGAAATTGGAAACCGTATGTTAACAAACCACATATGCATTTCCATTCATAAGCCCATATTAATCGAGTCCATGTCCTGTATGATAAGCCACACGATCCACGACCCACAGTCCACACTACTACACATACGTACATTCCTAAAATTTGTAAACCCTAATTGATGTTCATTAAAATGATGTTCAGCGGCTTCATGCCTTCAGCCACATCAATATCCATCATTTTTTCCGATGGTTATCTCTCTCTCTCTCTAATTATATCCTATATAAAAAAACTCTTAATCATACATCAAATTTTGCTTATTTGATAATATTGCATGAAGGATCGAGTAATTTTAGTGGTTTAATCGTTTTTAAATCCAGTAAGTGAAAGATTGTGGTTGATATATATGCTTCTTATACTTTAACATTTTTTAAGTTTAATAATCACAATTTCGTATTTATATATATTTTTATTTATCATTTCTTAATTTTTTGGTATTTTTATAAAAAATAAAAAAGTCTTTTTATGTTATATCTTTAAATTCGGAAGACTTAATTTGGGTTCTTTTCCAAAATTAATTTTGATATGTTATTCAAAATTATATATATTACATTTTTTATAAAAGAAGTCTATTAATCTTGTAAAGTTGGATTAGTGGTTTTGATTAAATAAATGGCATGTCATATATACTCTTTATATTTTGATACTCATTATGTTTTGATTAAATAAATGGCATGTCATATATACTCTTTATTTATTTTACATTTTTTTTATATTTATATATGAACTTTTATAATTTTATTTTTTTATATTATTTCTAGAATTTAAAATTCCAAATTATTTTAATTTTTGTATAAATTAATTTTCGGACTGTATACGGAGTGGAATATTTATGAGATGTAATTTCATATTGTGGTAATTGTAATAAGATTTCTTGAATATAAAATTTCAAATCATTGTTATTTTTGTATATTATTTCTGGAATATAAAATATCAACTCCCCTTTTTTTATAATATAAATGTCATTTTAAAATTTTCCGTCTTGATTTTTTTTATATAATTGGATCATATTATATAATATCAATCATATATATCATATTATAAATTGAGTGCATGAGAGAGAGTAATTAAATGGAGTGGAGGATAGAGAGTAATTAAATGGTGTGTAATATCTGTGGGTCCTACTTACCATGAAAAGGGGAAAAAAGTAGAGTTTTTTCCAGCCAATAGGAAGGCTGGAAAAAACTCAGCTTTTATATATAGAGGGATTCCTTTAGCATATTATAATTTGCTCCCTTCAATATGTCAGACAATTTTATAATTTAGATTATTTACTAACCTTATTAAAATCGAAAATAATAAATGCTACTTCATGTCAATAAATTAACTTAAATAACAGTTCTAATTGCATCATTTTCAGAAGTAAATGACCTTTTGCCAATATGATGATACAATAGAGTGACCAATGAAAGTACAAATTTATGATTAAATAACTTGATATTGGAACATATAATTGATATCACAAAAATATGTCTGATTAAATTACATAATCGGTTGCCAAGTTGGTCATACAAGTAGAGTTACAATATGGGACGAGTTAAATTCAGGTTTGATCAAACGAGCTATGTAACAACCCGAAAAGTGCCCAATTTTTCTAGTAAAAATATTTACTAACACTTTTCAGTAGAACTTAAGTTTTTAAAATAGGAATTTTCGTTCCGAGTCTTATTTTGAAATTCCGCGTTCGTATTTGGAATTTCTGAGAGATTTCATGAAAAGACCGTTTTTAGTCATCTTTGACTTTTCTTGACTTTTAAGTCGTCTTTGACTTTTCCTTGACTTTTAAAAGTCGTCATTGACTTTTTCTTGACTTTTACGTCGTTATAAACTTTTCTTGACTTTTAAGTCATTTTTGAATTTTCTCGACTTTTAAGTCGACTTTGACTTCCGTTGACTTTTCCCGACTCGCCTTGCAAGTTTGAAGACCGAAATTTTATTTAAAAAAATAAAATTTTTAATTTATTTTTATTAAGATTTATTATGATTTATCATAATTTAATATAATTATTTTGAATTTATTCGGAATTTAAAGAATAACTTATACGGTTTTTAACCGATCATCATTTAACTATTCCCGACGCATCGTAAATCGCGCAACAAATTCAAAAATCGACTTTGGCATGAGTCACACGCGCGTGTCATCGGTTTCCACTCACAATTAGATATTTTAATTATTTTGATTAAACTAATCAAAATATCTAGATATTTAATTACTTTATCGATCCGTCAACAAAGATTACGCAAATCGCTCAAAAACAGACCGATTCCTCACCATACCACACGGCTCACTTAGTCCTCTAATAGGGCTTGATATTTCATTACTTTTGATTATAATATTATAATATCTAGATATTATTTCACTTTATCGATCAGTTAACGAAAACTACACAAAACGCTCGAAATCGGACCCGACAAGCTCAACATCACACGGCTCCCTTACCCACTCTTAAGCCTTGATATTTTCATTATTTTTCATTACAATATCATAATATCTTGATATTTAGTGTAATTAACTTTATCGTTAATTATATTTAATCGTTTACCGTAAAATAATTAGTAAACGCGAGTCAATTACGTAACAACAATTTCAAAACTCGACATCCTTATTTGCCTATATTTACACGGCACACACACACCCCACATTACTCACAAACAACTTTTCATTTTACAACAAATCAAATTAAGATCAAAACATCACTTTATTTGATCGTTCTTCGTGTTCTTCGTCGTTCATCGTTTGTTCTTCATCGTTCTTGAGTAAAACCTTCATAAAATCTTCGTTTCTTAATTAAATCCATCCTAATTTATATTTCTAGACTCTCCTCTTCGCTCCTCATCTTCACGTATGGTTTAATTTCAATTCCGTCAAGATCATTTTCAACACTTTAATTATGGAAATTCATATTTTAGTTCTAATAATGTTTTCTTGTTATTTTCTTATAGGGGAAGATTTTGAAGATGAGTTTGGAGACTCGTATATTTTGGGTGAAGATTAGTAGGAGGGTTTCTTAGTTATATACTTCTTATTATTATTTTGGTGCTAAGTGGTTTGCTAGCTAAGGTAACAATTCCGTTTTACTCGACGAATTAATTTCACATAGCTTTTAGTTTTGGTTCATGTTATGGTTTTTATGATTTTAGTTAGTAACATAGCATTTAGTTTCGTTTCTTTAATTTTGGTTCATCTTTGTTTTTGGTTCATATTTTTATGATTTTGGTAGTAACATGATAAGTAATGATTTTATTGTGTTGTATGAATTTATAAACATGTTAGTGTCCTTGTATGAATTTTTATGATTTTCCATAAGTTATGATTGTTATGATTTTGTATGAATTTATAATATGTTTAGTGTTCTTGGTAAATTTTGATGATTTTCCCTAAGTTATGATTTTTTTTATCATGTTGATGAATTTTGATGATTTCTATTGAGTTATGATTTTTATGTTGTTTAGAAAATTTTTCATATGTTAGTGTTCTTTATGAATTTTGATGATTTTTATTAAGTTATGATTTTTGATGTTGTTTGTTGGTTGAGCCGTGGGCATGGCAGTGAACCGGACCAACCAGACCGGTCCAGGCCGGTTCAGACCCGGTCTGGGTTGGTCCATGGTGGGTCCGGGTTTTGGTCTTTGGGTTGTGACGATGTTTGATTGTTTAATTGTTGTTTTGACGGGTTTTAATTATGTTAAAGCATGCGGGAAATAATTAGAAACGGTTTTTATTAAAATTGTCAAAACAGCCAAAACAGGCCAAAATCAGGCCGTGGGGCCCATCCAGGCCCATGTGGGGTCCGGCCCAACTCATCCCGTGGGTCCCACTTTGGGACTTGTGAAGGTTTTTGAGTTATCGTCATTTTTATCGCGTTTTGTAATAATTAGCAAGCGAGAAATATTAATAAGTAAAATATTTAATTAAAAAGGTTTTTCATTAAATTATTATTTCTCACATGTTAGAAATTATAAGACGAGATCGTAGTGTAATTTGATATCCTTTAAGTCAAACGGGTTTTGGTAAGATTTAATAATTCACATGTGAGAAGTTTTAATAAAATAACATGTAATGAATATGATGATTTTATGTCTATGTGATAAAGACTCTGCTTCTAGCCGGTTTGATCCAACGGGTTTGGTCAAACTAAGATCTAGTCCGCCCCGATTTGACTGATGACCCGTCGCGGGACTCGGGTCGGGGATTTGTCTTCAAGTAAGGTTTTATTTAATTAATGCATTAGCCTTAGTAGATATGAGGCGATATGATATTTGAATATGATTTATATGCAATTAGTCACATGATAGGA
>JAIUZE010002398.1:0-35020 GCA_022085475.1 Heliosperma pusillum | reverse complement strand
ATATTCCATTTTCTCACACGTTTAGTATTAAAAAATTCCTAAAGATGATATAGCTATACACAAATTCTTATTTAAGACGGAGGTATCCGTCTTAAGCTTAAGACGGATACCATATTCTCTCACAAAATACCCATCAAGGGTGAGTGGAGAGCACATGAGGGGTGCCCACCTTGTCCCCTCTACCCATTTCCTCTCACAAAATACCCGTTGCAAGATCCGACCCGTCTTAAGCAAGACCTACTGATAACTATATGTGACCCCAATTTCTACATAATATTTTTATAGAATTATCAATTATTGAAGGCCAATTTCTTAGTAGAAAACTTGGAGAAAAAGGATTATACATCGGATGTACTACCTCAGACTAGTATGAATTTGAGTTTTTATGCATTTTTTTCGAGCTTTTTAAAGTTTATAAATTAAATTTTAAATCTTATATGTGATTTATTTTGAGTTTTATTGTAAATTTTTTGAGTTTAATGTTCAAATTAATGAACTCAAAAACTTTATATTAAAATTTATATATTTTAATACTACACTCAAAAACTATATTGTAAAGCTCAAAAACTACATTATGTGTGGTAGTACATCAAATGTACAATCCACTTACTGGAAAACTTGAGTGGAATAATCTTTTAGTTGGCTTTTTTCTTTTAGTTTAAGGTTGATAAGCTTCATTACATTGGAGTTTATGACCTTCGCATAAATTAGTATTTTCCAATTTAAATAATGAATTGACCAATCGATCTAGTTATTTTATATGTTTGGTAAATTATATATTATTCGGAATTTACTGTTTTTGAATATGCTGTTATCAACAACATATTATGATAACATATTAAATTTATACATAAAAATGGTAAATTGTCTTATAATCTGTAAATTACCAAACACCTTTTCTTAAATCTGCTAAATGTAATTAAACCTGCTAACATCACTCTATTATTGTTATTCGCTATTATAGATCTGAAACTATATTCTTCCGACACTTGTCATTTGAACAAATACCTCATTGTTTGGTCAATTATTATTATTTTGAGTTTTGATCAATTATTCTCTTATCAAACTTGTCTTAGACATTTATTGACCTAAAGATGTGAGAAAGCCGACATTATAGTTTCAACCAATATCAAAAGCCGACATTTTAGTATGTCTTGATATTTTTTATTGATTTTACTTCTATTCTCTATAAACTATTTTATTCGTTATGTTTTTAAATGTTAACTACTAGTCATATTCTCAATCTACTCTTCCTATGGCACTAAAGTCAAAATAAGGCAAATTTAACAACATTGAACCTATGAGAAAACACAAATTATCCGATTATACCGTTGTATGGTGTGATCGCTAAAAAATTAACCATTTTATAATGAAAAAGTATCCATTTTATGTTTCAAATGGTCATTTTATAAAATGATTGTTTGTTTTATTTATTATTGTTTTTAAAGAGGTCACAGTTTAAGGTCAAACGATTAATGTTCATCATAGAGTGATCGCTTTTTACCCTTCGTATCATAGGCGGTCAGACACACGGAAAAAAGAATTACGCATCATATGTATTATCTCATACCCTTTCAGTTGTTGAGTTTACATGTATTGTTTTCGAGTATTTAAAATTTCTAAGTTATATAAAAAAAATGGGATGGAAAACCTCAAAATTAATTGAAGTTATAAATATAGTTTTTTAACAATGTTGTATTTTTTTAGCTTAGTGTTTATTTGAGCAAAACTCAAAAACTTTATAGTAAAAATTCTTATTCTTTAAATTAAAACTCAGAAAATACACAATCAGATGTATTACCTCGGATGTATACTACAAACACAATGACTACTAATGTGCAAAATGTAATTTATAAAAACACAAAACACAATATGAAATATTTGCAGTTATCAAGATTGTTTGGAATATTTGGCACTCAAATTGGGAAATAAAATGGTAGTATTTTTGAAGATATTAGAATAGGCACTATTTTTTTGGATCACTCGTTTAGACCTCGTGCAATACATGCATGCACGATATATGAAGTTTTATATTTTTATAAATTTGTCATATAAAATTGGTACCTTATTAATTTTTAATATTGCTCATAATTGTATTTTTGCTTTGAAAAAAAATATTTGGATATGAAAATTAGTCAAGAGAATTGAGTTATTAACGAGCTGAAATATATTTTTAATGAAAATATTTATATGACATAAATTTAATGATTTTAGTTGAGTCATCTAATAACCCGACCCACCATCGTCGTAGCACAACCCCAATAACATGTGATGTGCACTTGCGGGTCATTATTTTGTCGTCACTTAAACCCAAAAGCACAAAACCTAGTGATGCGTTAAATCTTTTATAAACATATCACAACTCTATTATGTTCCCGATGTGGGACAATCCCATAGTCTCAGATCATTGGGTGTTACAAGCCAGGTTATTCCCCAATAATACCATAAATAAATTATTAGTAAATATTATGATTTGCTTTGATTGTAAATATATTCTAGTTATTTGTTAGCCTATTTAGAGATATACATGCCTTGTAATTAGGATCTTATGGTTGTACTGTATTCTATATAATAGCCAATACAATAACTCCCAATTTAGGGAATTATACAATTCACATGGTATCAGTAGTTTAGGTCAAAATCTTTCCTTCTTCTCGGTTTTTGCTCACGGCAAACCAATCTCTTACCCTTCGTCCAAACCGCGACTAGCCTCACGCTACGATGTCCGGCGACGGTAAAACCGACCAATCTACAGCCAAACCCTCGCTGCATCCCGTCTACACCGTCACCAACATTCAAAATAAGGTGCGTGTACTCGACGGGACAAAGGTTACCTATGCATCATGGGTTAACCTGTTCACTCTTCATGCTCGTGGTTACAAGGTTTTGCATCACATCGACGGCACACCTCCTCCCGCAACCACCGATCCAAAGTATGATGCGTGGTATGAGATCGATGCCCACGTTCTCCAATGGATCTACGGCACCATGTCTGATGACTTGTTGCCCCGTGTCTTTGAATCCGAATCCACTGCCCAAGAGGCTTGGAACCGCGTTAAGAACATCTTTCTCAACAATAAGGGAGCCCGAGCCGCTAGCCTTGAACACGAGTTCAACACTCTCCAACTCGCTCAACACCCATCCTTCGACGCATATTGTCAACGACTTCGGGAATTGGCAGGCCTATTGAAGGATGTCGGTGCCGCCATCAATGACCAACGTTTAGTTTTGCAATTTGTCCGCGGCCTACCAAAGGAATATGATACGGTTGCGGCTTATATCAATCAAACACTGCCGAATTTTGAGACGGCCCGCAGTATGATCGAGCTTGAAATCCACCGTACCTCCAGTCGTGAAGAACCAACATCCTTGGTTGCTCCTTCTGCCCCCCCATCTGATTCCCGTACTTGGGATGATGCACCCAAGTCAAATCAGTCGCGCAATAACAATCGTCACAATGGCAAGCGCCACAATGGCGGTTCTAAGGGTGGAAATCGCAACCAAAAGCACGGGTCTACAACCCCCCAACCAGCATGGGGACCCGTTCCCACCTGGCCTGCACCGTGGACACCACCACCGTGCCCCTATCCCACCTACCCCGGGTGGACAACTCCATGGCAGCCTTGGACTGTGCCCCCCTCCTCTGCCTCTCGTTCCTCTTCTCGCACCAGTGGCAATCGACCACCAACACCTGGCTATGGCCAGGCTCATGTCGCCACTGACGACCTCGCCCAACCTACTGACTTGGGCCAAGCCTTCAACGCCATGACCCTGCAACCCTACACCGGTGGACCCTTCTACATGGATACAGGAGCTTCGTCACATCTTAGTGCGGACGCAGGTATTTTCCGTTCCCCTCTTAATTCTAGCATGATTAAATCGATTTACGTCGGAAATGGTGCTAGCATCCCTGTTCACGGTTCTGGCCACACCCAACTAGCTACCCAAACCCGTTCCCTCCACCTACAAAATGTGCTATACACGCCCCTTATAATTAAAAATCTCATATCCGTTCGCCAATTTACAAAAGATAATAACGTTTCAGTCGAATTTGATCCTCGTGGTTTTTCTGTGAAGGATTTAGCGAATGGGAATCTGATTCTGAGGAGCAATAGTGGTGGCGATCTCTATCCCGTGTCAGCCGTGTCCAAAGAAACCAAGTCGCCTGTGTCTTTCCTTGCGTTTTCATCCGATGTCTGGCATTCCCGTTTGGGTCACCCGGGTGCCAATATTTTTAATTTTCTTAAATCAAATTCAATTATTGATTGTGGTAGCAAGCAAAACAATCTTTGTCATTCTTGTCAAATAAGTAAGCATAAAAGATTGCCGTTTTCCGATTCGTTATCTAATACTCTTGCTCCATTTGATATTGTTCACAGCGACCTATGGACCTCACCTATCACGAGTAAAAATGGCTATAAATATTATCTAATTTTGCTTGATAATTTTACTGAATATGTGTGGGTCTATCCATTAAAATTCAAATCCGAAACTTTCACAAAATTTGTCAATTTCCGCAACTATGTCAAAACACAATTTCACCGCTCAATAAAAGCCTTTCAATGTGACCTCGGACGAGAATTTGACAACAATGAATTTAAAGAATTTGGTCATAAAAATGGTTTCACTTTCCGTTTCTCATGTCCGCAAACTTCCCCACAAAATGGCAAAGCTGAACGAATGCTCCGTCGTATAAATGAAATAGTTCTTGCCTTGCTTCACCATGCCTCCATACCGCTTGATTTTTGGGTCGATGCCCTTCACACTGCGGTCCATCTCCACAATATCCTTCCCACAAAAATTCTCCAATTCCGCTCTCCAACTTCCGCTTTTTTTCTCAAAAATCCATCTTACTCCCACCTCCGAGTCTTTGGGTGTGCTTGCTATCCTAACCTATCCGCCAAAAGACCACATAAACTCGCACCCCGGTCCGTTAGATGCGTCTTCTTAGGCTACCCACAAGAATTCCGTGGTTACAAATGTCTTGATCCATCCACGGGAAAGCTCATTATCTCGCGCCATGTTACTTTCGACGAGTCTGTGTTTCCTTTCGCTAAAACTGCCACAGCCCCACACGCATCCCCACCTCTCCTCGACACCACCACCACCAATTCCCTCTCCCCTGCCATCATTGATGCGTTTTTAACACCTTCTGCCTCTGACCCACCTTCTTCTACGCCACCTATAACCCCACCAGCCTCACCTCGCACGCCCCACTCACCTGCCCAGACCACCACTCCAACACCCACGGCTTCCCCCAACCCTGCCACTCCCCTACACACACCTCAAACCCCTGCCTCCTCCCCTGTTTCGTCCTCTGCCCGACACCCCACACCCCATTCCCACACCCTGCACCACCAACCAGACCCACCCCCCTCGTCCTTCCGTGACCACCAAATGACAACCCGTGCCATGAACGGGATATTTAAACCTCGTGTCTTGGCAGCCACCACCTCACCTCCCCTTTCCCCTATTCCTAAAGGCCCTCATTTAGCTCTCCAGGACCGTAATTGGGCTGCCGCCATCTAGGTTGCACGAAAACGGACACGGACACGGACACGGACACGGACACGACACGGACACGGGGACACGGCACTCCAAATATTTTAGGACACGGGACACGGCAAAAAAAAAACAATATACATATTGAAATACGGGGAATTTGAAGACCATTATAACTAACACTAAACTTTAGTCATTTGTAAGTCACAAAGTCGTAAAATGACAACCAATATTAGTGTCTTATACTTTAAAAATCGCGGTCTTACAAACTACAAAGTTTCAAATTAAAAACCCAAACTTTAAATAAACATTCAAATTTTACAAAATAAATAAGAACAATAAAAGGTTCCAAATTACGAACCCCAAATTCAAGTCTTATAAACACACCATTACCTACAGTAAGTATTGCTTAAGACAGCTATCATCCGTCTAAAGCTTTAAAACGGGTTAAATACGACCCAGTGGTAGTAATAAAGACAACTTTTTGATATTTTCTAAGCAATAGCTCAATAAGTGAGATAATTTGTTATGTATTTAACCCATCTTAAGCTTAACATAGATAGTGACCGTCTAAAATGAGAATTTGTATACATACCCAACGCATTATGGTTATTATAACCCAACGCGTACAAATTTGTAACCATTAACCATTATGGTTATTATAACCCAACGCATAAACAAGTGGTACAAAGTACTTACCTTTGTTCATATGGTTATTATAACCCAACCCATCATTAAACAAAGTAACAAACTCACAATACTTACCTTGTTTTCCATTACCCCAAAACCCTGTGTATGTACTTTGTAGTTTGAGCATAAAAATAACCATATGAACAACCATTATTTTCCTAATTATATACACACCATTATTTTATATATAAACAAACCCTTATTTTTCTCAAATTTGCTTGATAAACAAACTCTAGATTCAATTTTGGTAACAAATTGATATAATTAGCAGTTAGCACAAACCCTAGATTTCAATTTGGGGAAAAGTAGAAATCAATATTGGTAGCATAGAGGCCAGAACGAGACGTCGGCGGCGATGTGAAGGCAAGCGGTCATCGGCGTGGTCGGCGTGGCGCGTCGTCGGAGGTGCAGGTCGCCAAAGTGGTGGAAGGGAAGGGAGATGTGATACTATTGAATTTAGAATCATGAAATGTCGTGAATCCAGAAGTTGAAATATGATAATGATTCTAACTAGCCGTGTCCACTATGACACGGGCCGTGTCCGTCGTCTCTTGGCCGTGTCCAAGACGTTTTGGATTTTAAAAAAACCGAGGACACGGTTTAAAGCGTGTCGGACACGTTTTCAGGCGTGTCCCTCGCGTGTCCGTGTCGGACACGGTGTCCGACACGCGGATGCTAAATTTCAGACGTGTCCGTGCAACCTAGGCCGCCATGAATGACGAATTTCGAGCTTTGATTGCTAATCAAACATGGGAACTGGTACCTCGTCCCACTGACGTTTCCGTTATCCGTTGTATGTGGTTATATCGTCATAAATTTAAATCTGACGGGTCTTTGCAGCGCTACAAGGCACGCCTTGTAGTGAATGGTAAATGTCAACAGGTGGGGATTGATTGCGACGAGACTTTTAGCCCAGTGGTCAAGCCGACTACGATTCGCACTGTTCTTTGTCTTGCTGTCACTCGGTCTTGGCCTATTCACCAATTAGATGTCAAGAACGCTTTTCTACACGGGGACCTTGTTGAGACCGTCTATATGCATCAACCACCCGGTTTTGTCGACCCTAATGCACCTCATAATGTTTGTCGATTACGTAAGTCTCTCTATGGGTTGAAGCAAGCCCCCCGGGCTTGGTATCAACGATTTGCAAACTTTATTTTATCTAAGGGATTTTGTAGCAGTGTGTGTGATCCCTCTCTTTTTATCTATACTAATGGACCTGACACGGCCTATCTGCTCCTCTACGTCGACGACATCGTTCTCACGGCCTCCAGCACTTCTTTGCTTCGTAATATTATTGATGATTTGTCCAAAGAATTTGCTATGTCAGACCTTGGTAAGCTACATCACTTCCTTGGGATACAGGTAACACGCACTAAATCCGGGCTGTTTTTATCTCAACATCAGTACGCCCGAGACATTCTTAGCCGTGCTTCGATGACGTCCTGTAATCCCGTCACTACACCTGTGGAAACCGGGTCCAAGCTCAGCTCCTCCGCAGGCCCTCTTATAGCTGATTCCACGCTTTACCGTAGCCTTGCAGGAGCTCTCCAGTATCTCACCATCACTCGACCCGATATTACCTATGCGGTTCAACAGGTTTGTTTGTTTATGCACGCCCCTCGTGAGCCTCATTTTCAATTTTTGAAAAGAATTTTACGTTATATTAAGGGGACACTCGATTATGGCCTTACTTTCACCAAATCGGCTGCCCACACTTTGACTGCCTATTCTGACGCTGATTGGGGTGGGTGTCCCGACTCACGACGATCTACTTCCGGCTACTGTGTTTTCCTTGGTGATAACTTGATTTCTTGGTCTTCCAAGCGTCAAGCTACCGTCTCTAAATCTAGTGCGGAAGCAGAATACAGGGGTGTTGCTAATGCGGTTGCCGAAACAAGCTGGCTACGTAACTTACTTTTGGAACTCCATGTCCCCATCTCGACAGCTAGCTTGATTTATTGTGACAATGTTTCAGCAGTTTACTTATCTGGCAACCCGGTTCAGCATCAGCGAACAAAACATATAGAGATTGATATTCATTTTGTTCGCGATCAGGTTCGTCTTGGGAAAGTGAAAGTGCTCCATGTTCCGGCTGAATATCAATACGCCGATATTTTCACCAAAGGTCTTCCCAAGCATCTCTTTACACGGTTTCGCTCCAGCCTTAGCGTCCGTTCCTCTCCCGCTCCGACTGCGGGGGTGTATTAGTAAATATTATGATTTGCTTTGATTGTAAATATATTCTAGTTATTTGTTAGCCTATTTAGAGATATACATGCCTTGTAATTAGGATCTTATGGTTGTACTGTATTCTATATAATAGCCAATACAATAACTCCCAATTTAGGGAATTATATAATTCACATAAATTTGTTAACAATTCATAGTTTTATACCAATTTTATTTAATTGTAATTAAAATATTAAAATTCAGTGAAAATAATATAATTTGATGAAATATAATAATTTAATGAAATAAATTGAAGTTATTAGTATCTAATGCAAAATATAATAAGTTAATGAAACTACTTTTTTTTTAGTTTCTTTATTTAATAATATGCATTTTGGAAGGAAATTTTTGATATTAGCTTTTCTTTTAGTATATAAAGGATTGTGTAAACTCTCTTATATCAAATGAGTGCTACAAAATTGTGATTAATGTCATCTAACACTGCTTATCCAAATATCTGAAGTACTAGTATAACAATGATTTTTATAGTATCAAATAAATCATAACAGTTTTACAATACTCGAAAGATAGGAATTTAAATCTAAGTCCTAATGTCCACTTAATTCCATTTTAACCACTACAAGTTTAAAGTTTAAACATTTTTTATCATCACAAAGTGTTATATAAGACTATTTAATGAGTAAGACATACCAGTTACAGTAGCCCAATACAATCAATTAACAAATTAGTAAAAAATTTTTTTTTTTGATAATTTAATGATGTATATTGATAACTTATTTAAATGTGTCAGTACTACTCATAAAATATTAAGTTATTAAAATTAAATTAAAATACAAATATGATTTAATGATTACTCTCGGCTATTCTATTATTGAGTCAGTCATATGCTATAAGACAATTCTATGAGCGAGTTATTGTTCGAGTATTAAGAGCCAATTGTTTGGATATTGTCCAGGCCCAAAGGTACGTCAATTAGCGATCAAACTCTAAGGAGATGGTAGTTAACTAGTTATATAGAGATTGCAAATGACATCGCATACTAATACTACAAGCTACGCAGGTTTATTGCATGACCTATTATTGTTGCGTACTTGCGTAATTGCGTATGATGTGTTGTTGTTCTCGTTATACAAATATATACCAAATTATCTTACTCGTTGTTTGAAAAATACCAATTTTTTGTCTTTATTTCCACTATGTAATAGTACTAGTTTTAAACCCGTGCAAAAAATACACGGGTCTACTGATTTTATCAATCAAAAAATAAAAAAGATTTCCGATTATTTTTATTTTATGTTTTCTCAAATATAGATCTAAAGAATATATTCTAAGTTATATTTATTATGTCATATTATCAACCAAAAAGTATATAGTTCATACGGTTCTTCTCACTGAATTCATTTAAACATTTATATTTATATTATATACTTATTGTTTTATATATATTAGACTTTGTTATTGCTAGAATATTGTAATTTCATAAAATTCTAAGAAAACATAATCGAAATATGCTTATAACATCCTAAAATCATGGAATATGAAAATATGCTTATAACATCATAAAATTATGGAATTTGTAAATATGTAAATAATTTAAATCAGAAATGTTAACAGTGAGTAGAGAGAGTAAATAAATCAGAAGTGTTAAAAGTGAGGAGAGAGTAATTAATCTTTTGCTTTGGACGTGGGGCCCGCTTACCCTTTACTTTTCCTAAATTTCTGCAGCCAATCAGAAACACTGAAAAGTGAGGAGAAATGTTTCTGCTTTAGTATATAGTAAATTTTACCCGTCTTAAGCTTAAGACGGATAGTTACCGTCTTAAACTAAACTTACTATTTTAGGTGACTACTCAGAGAAAATTCGAGGTGAATAAATTGAGCAATGCAATCTTGTGGAACAATTAAACAAAGAATCTTCAAACTCACCCGTGACATCCTATGCATTTCAAATTTTACGAGTCTTGTACTCCGCATGTCCTAATTATTGTAAGAGTAACATACATCAAAACTTAGTAATAATTCAGTAAATCAAGCAAAGAACAAAGAGTATACGCTAAAGTGATAGCTTATAATTGTGACTGTTGTCCCTAATCTCAGGATTTATTAATTAATGTTCTTTGATGGCAAGACATTATGTACAAACTACAATTTACAATACTTGATCAACACCGTACAAGTTACAATCTTAGGGGACAGAATGAAGGAGAACGACGTCGTTTGGACCGACGATAAAATATCTACTTCTTTATAATAATAGCATTTGTGGGGGCCAAAGATATTTCTAGGACGTTAATACGTTACTAGTTTCCACTTCACAAGGTCCCCCTTCCCAATTATTTTGGAGGTGGTCTCATTGAATACGGGGTATAATAATATATCAGTCTTTAATGAATATGAATTGAATTTTCTTTTATAAGGACACAAGTGGGAGAACAAATGAGGAATTAAATGAATCCCCACTTATTCTCCCATTTGCCTCCTGGTAAGAGAGGATTCAACCCATTTTTATTAAAGACGAATATTCCCCGTCTTGGGTGAGAATTTGTGATTATTTTGCTTGTGGGACTAGGGAAAAAAATTGTGGGACGAATGAAAATGAAGATCAAGATGAACCGATAAACATCAATTTCAGCCTTATATTTTTTATCTGCCGCTTTGTCAATTTGATGTAACATACGGTTATTGACTAAATTGTTGTTAAACAAACCCAATTTTAGTAACATCGATTATGATTTACGAGTAGGATATACTTGTATTTCACCGATCTTCTAATTTTCACCGGTGGAATTTACTGTCTAGTACTCGTATAAATTATATCTATCTTCAAATAAACTCATCTTTGAATCACATTTAAAATAAATAAATATTAAGTTAATCGACAAGCTTTACAATTAATCTTTCAATCCCATTTTAGAAAAATCGTATAAAATTTACATAATGGACATTTTTTTATGCACACTATAATTACTATCTGATACCATATGATTTAGTTAGGATTCGAGCGACATTGGACAACCAAAATAGTGGTAGAACTCTCCCTGGCGACTTTTAGAAAATTTCCAAGGTGTTTTAATTTTTTTTTTATCATATAAGAGATTATATTACGGGTAAACAATTAAAAATTGAACGCCAACATCGTCGTTGAAGTAAGAGAGCTCTTACAACTAAAGCTTCTAAGTCTCGTTCTTTTTTAACATTATTGTGTTTTTAGTATTCGCACTCGAGATTAGAGTACATCTAAATGTTGACAACTCTTTAGTTAATAAGAGTAGACATGAGAGAATAAACCCATCATATATATCCCCATATGATTTGGGTACCATGGGAGTATCATTTTTTGAGCTAAATTAGATTATTAGTGATTTGATCAAACAGTAAGTCTCATTGTCTTCAATAAAAATTAGTCGGATTTCCTTTCATAAGAAGGCAAGTGTGAGAACAAACACCTACCCTCCCACTTATTTCCTTGTGAAAGGAAATTCGATCCGTCTTCATTGAAAACGGATATACGCCGTATTCAATCAGAATTTGGGTTGATCAAAATGCCCAAAGCTGATGAAGTTGCGCAATTAGCTAGACATACTTGGTAACAAAGATTAGACATAAACATTAACATTAAACATTAGTCTTCGACAGTCCTGTGTTGTTAAAATATACGGAGTACAAATTGACATTTGCCATTATATATTAGTCAGTAGCCATTTCCACTCTTTGAGAAGGAAATAATTAAATGTGATGATACCTTGTATTTTACTCTTTTAGATGTTTAATTTGTGATATTCTGTATCCATTAGAGTATAAATTATGCGAAATGTTGATAGGGAGATGTAAAGAAAGAAAATGACAATGATATCATATACTCGTAATTAATTACTTCGTATTATACAATGACAAACTAATGCACTGAAAATTCGACGCATCTCTGCAACTAGTATGCAATGATAGGGACGAGTTATGTAGTTAATCTCAAATTTTGTTTTTTTTGTTTTTAGAAAATATCTTTTTTTTTCTTTTTTTTTTCATTTGTTGTTTTATAAATGGACTGTCTTACCGCTCTTACGCTATGAGACAGTCTTATGCTGTGAGAGCATCTCACGCAAGAATTACTCTTCTTATTAACAATTCTAGAATAAGACGGTCTTAAACTGTGTGACGGTCCTTTTTTAGAAAATTTTATTCATTTATTGTTGTCAATAAAAGAGTAGTTGATATGCAAATGGTCTCTCTTATAATGTGAGCCCGTTTAGCACAAGAATTAGAACACGTTCGACCTAATTTATTAAAAATCAACTTTCATTTCTCAAACTTAATATTCTAATAGCGTTTTTTTAAAATTTGAAACACCAATTGGCGCTTCTATTTCTAAGAGCAAAATGATGGATGTTTAACTTTTTCTTTTTAGCTTTTATAAAATTCTTTATTTGGCCAATTTGTGTGTTTTTTTTCTTCATAAAAAAACTTTAAAAAGCTAGGTTAGACATGATCTTACATTTTCTTCTAAATTGCAAATTTTCATATACGGAGTAAACTATTTTATATGCAAAAGTTAAATTTAATGGTTAAATTACGAAAGTTTTTTTCCTTTTAAATGCTACTCCGTATGTAACAAGCTACGGAGTAGTTATTAGTTATTACTGTAAGAGACATTTGAAATTATTTCTTACAAAACAAGAAAAATCATAAATAACATCAAAGACTAATTGTACCATGTTTAATCCTCTAGTTGAGCAATACAAATTCTCATTTGTGACAGGTATATCCGTCATAAGATTGTGACGGGTCAAATATTATTCACAGATGGAAAAAGCCAACCTATTTGTGATTACCTAGGCTTGTCGGCTTGTCTTATCTAAATAAGTTTGAGCTACTTGACCCATTAGAAGAGAGATTTATGATATAGATAACTAGATAAGTAATAAATGTACTTTTTAAAATGTAATTAAATTAGGAGTGAATGATAAATACACAAACATTTCCGTTTCATTAATATTTGATTAAAGCTTTTGTTTTCTCTTTTGAAACATTGAATACCGACCTCACCGTAACTGTCATTAACAACCTAACGAATCAAATTAAATTAGAGGGCAAGTTTGTCGTAACTGTCATTAGCAACCTAACGAATCAAACTCATACTTTACAAGAATATAATGGATAAGATTTTGGAGTTGACTATTATTTGCCCTACTTTTTTTTTTTTTTTTCCAATAATGGGTATAAAACATGCAAATATGTGGAAGAAGGCACGAATAAAAAAGAGCATAATTTGGGAATCTTCTCCAAAATAATGTTTATAATGAGAAATTTAGTAAACTGATGGCGTTTTAAGAGTATTTAGCGAAATAAGGTGTGTTTGACTTTACTTTTTAAAGTGTTTTGAGCACTTTTTGACCAAATACCTTAATAATTTAAAAGTTTAAAAAAGTTTTTGAAAAGCTAACAAGTCTCTATTTGCCCATAAAAATAGAAGCACAAATTTGGAGCTTGTAGTTTTTGAAAATTCCTTTTAAAAAATTAAGCTCAAAAAATAGAAACTCATTTTTAAAAATTTAGGCCAAACATGCTCGGTTTATGTAAGATCGGAAATTTCAAACTTAAGTGACGCGTAATTATTTTGTTAGTAATACTTAATCGACTGATTCAACACATTGTCATAATTTTTTTATATTCTACGTACAATCTCTTTCAAGTAGTTAGTGAAGGTAACTTAATTAAGTAAATCCCACCCAAGTTATTTGTTTTCGTACACAATAGGAAATCGAACTTGTGCTATCAACTTAAATATTTGACACTGACATCAATCAATTTTAATATTCTAATAACCATATGAAAACATCAATGGTTCGGAGTAATTAGTCTTTTATGCCATGGAACTATGGAAGCCTTTACGAAAGTTAATACCCTTACATTTTATTTAAAAGAAATTAAAATTTATGTGAACAATATAGATTGGATTTAGTCACTCTTAAAGTAAGATGAATAAACTATTGAAGTGGCAAAATTTGGATGAATAAACTATTGAAGTGGCAAAATTTAGTTTTATGGACAAATTCTTGTTTCAGACGGCTATTTTTCGTCTGACACTTTAGACAAACATATGTGATCATTTTATGCTATAATGTAATCACAATAATACAATCAGTGTTACATCTTAAAGTAACTTTTTTTTCATAAATAGTCACATTTAGCTGTAAAATGATTGTAAAATCCCGTTTTATTGCTTCCGACCAAAATGACCCGACTAAAGCAAGACCAACTAGTATGAGCCTCCACGCATTTACAAATTACGAATCGTTTTTTTCCTTTACTAGTAACTAGTAAGCTACGGATGGGCCGAGGCCCAAATGTTTTGGAAATACAGTTTAATATTAGACTGGGCCGACAACCTGGCACAAGGGTCATATTGGGTTCATATACACTTCAAAAGTTGCACACTCCTGATTAGTTTCTGCAGCTCTACTTTTTTATATTGTCCCATGCAACGATTTGGTTTTGCTTCATAGAGCTTCTCTTAAATGAGACTGATCCATTAATGAATGATAGGCCCGATAAAATTTAATTTTATTTAGATAATATTTTTTGCATAAGAAGGTATTTAAACAAATGAACTAGTTTTGTTATCCGTGAATTTCACGGATTTTTTTAATAAACTGTCCAAGTCACCAAGTGAAATCGCCCAGTAATTGATCGTCAAGTCGTCGATTGTATTGTGACAAACTGACAACTGACAAGCATAGTATTTCAGCGCTTGTAAATGAGGCTCTCTACAAACTTCAAAGGATTCTATACTAGGACTATAGTTAATAAGGAATAATAAAATTTTAACAGTGAAAAACTTTGACTGAAAGCAGTTTTGAGAGCTTTAAATTGCATTGTCTTAAATACAGAGAACATTATAAAAGGAAACAGTAAGTCTTGAGGATAAGAGGTAAGCTTGAAGACAAAAATAGAAGTTGTGTTGTGTTGTGTGGAATATTTTTTGGACTAAGACAAACAAAGTACCTTAAAGACCATCCCCAAGCAAGGTCATGAGGGAGGTCATGACCTTGTTGGGTCACTTTAAATACAAATTAACACCATAATTAGCATGACCTTTGGTGACCCATGACCTCTTGGAGGTCATCCCATGACCTCAAGGAGGTCACCCAATGACCTTGGTGACCTTGTAGGTGGCACTTTCTGATTGGTTGTTTGGTTTGAGTAGGGTAGAGAATGTGAGAAATTAAATGATTGAAAAGGTTGGAAAGTGAAAAATGATTGGATTGGTGACCTAGGTCATGACTTTCTGCTTGGGAGGGTGTAAATGGGTCAAGATAGTTATGGGGTGATTAAGATTAAAAATGGATGGTGACCTAATTAGTATGACTCTTGCTTGGGGATGGTTTTAGGGTGCTAGGTACTTTGGTTGTCCTCAAATTAAAGATTTTTAAATAGGAACAACATTGGTATCATTTCTACTCTGAGTGAAATTGGAATATACCTTTTAGAGAGTATCAAAATTAGCCAAAGAAATATGAGAATTAAAGGCAATTTGAGATGGCTTATGTGGACTGATATGAACCTCATTATTACAATGTTCATCAGTATTATGAAAGTTGATATCAAGAAATTCACAAGTAGGCAGTGGTGGAGCTGGTGGGGGGGGGGGGGCTAGCAGGGGCGGTCGCCCGCCCTGGCGGTTGAAATTTTTGAAGTTTTTAGCGAAATTTTTCGAAATTTTTTAAAACTACCTTATGAAAATAGTCGTCCGTCCCCCTTAAAATTTTTCGCCCCCCTAAATTCAAATCCTGGCTCCGCCACTGCAAGTAGGAATGTTGGGGTGAGGCGGCGGTGGTCCCGGTGGATATAAGCTCCCCCCGTACCCAAGAAGCAAAACAGTGGTATTATGGTACTTAAGCATGATCCATTATAGTTACGTGGTACGAAGTATTTCTAATGCAAAACAGTGGCGATGGAGATTAGTAACTATTATAGTTACTGCTATTATGGTACTTTAGCATGATCTGAGTGAAAATATTTACTAAGACCCTAAATGAATTCCATAAGAAGATTTGTTTCAAATGTTGTTGACTCTACCATTGTTTGAATTTGTATTTAAAGATGATTTATACTTTATTGTTATTTTGACAACTAGTATGTTATTCAATTATTGTTTTATTTTACTTGATGTAATATATACGGTTCGGAGAACGTATGAGTTATTCTCTACTAATTGTGGCCGTTATGTTTCTAACCTGACAAATATTAGTTGCTTGGATTTGAGTGTGACACTGTTGGAATGAGATTAATAATTTTTTTCGTTTTGATATTTATGTTAGAACCTTTGTTTTTTGGTTTGAATATCCCTTGTTTTAATCAAATGGCCAGACTTACCATTTGTATTAGTAACTAACTATATTTAGTAGTTGCAATTTTCGGACGTACCATTTTGAAAAACTTTTCTCTCGAGGATTATTAATGTTAATTCAAGTTTTTATTTTCACATACCTTTTCATCGTGTTCGGCCCATGAGAGGTTCAATTCGGTTCATGGAAGCGGGCTGGGGTCCAAAGAGTAGAGGGTAGGGATGTCAATGGGGGGTGGGTGCGGAGGAAGGGTATCCCGCACCTGCATCCGCAAACTATAACGCGTAGCCATACCAGCCCCACAGCCCGTGCGGATGAAACTTTTAAAAACCGCATCCGCCCCACGGGAACCCGCTTACCCGCCAAATTACCTTTCCCCTCGTAAAATAATTTTTAAAAATAAAATTCTTAAATCTAGAACATACTAAGTCTCATACAGTTTTACGAATAAGTCTCCGCAAAGTGGTCTGGAATAATTTTACATTCAATTAATTAGTACATAAGTTTTTCAAACAAGTGATTGATGAAAATTAACTAGATTATTTACATAAAAAACATAATCTACCGATTTTGCTAAATCTTTTCTTAGTTTAGTTTTTATCTTTAAAACATTATTATTTTATTATTTTTACTTAGTTAGACCTATATTATTGATGGGTCGGAGATGAGTAAGGTATATATAAGTGGGGCGGGGTGGTGTGGAGTGGGGTGGTGTGGGGGCGGAGTGAGGTGGGGTGGGACTGGGGCAGGTCTCATGTGAGACCCACACCCGCCCCACGACCCGCAACGAATGACAGTCTTGATACCTGTCCCCGCCCCACGACCCGCAACGAATGACAGTTTTGATACCTGTCCCCGCTCCACCACCCATCAAATCATTATCCGCATCCGCTCCAAGTGGGGTGAGATCCGTCAAGACCCATCCCATTGACATTCCTAGTAGAGCGGCTCAAGTTTATTGTTTTAAGTCTGTAATTTCTAATATTATGATAGCCGTGTATGTAGTGGTAGAGGAAGGGCTTGTATACTTGGACAACCCAGGTTCAAATCCCAATTTTTTTTTTTTCTGTGTTCAATTTATCTAATTAAATTCTCAAAATTGAACGCACTTGGAGAAGACAACCATTATTCAATACACTATTTAATTATCATTTAAATCATTTAGATTCATACATTTCTTAATTGAAAGTTACAACAAAGGAAATGTATGACAAATAAGAAAAGGATGGCTAGCTATATGCTTAACACTTGATATTAGATCTTTTTAATTGTAAAAGCATAAAACTGATACAAATTTAGAGATATTTTATGTGGTATCTCAATGTTTTTTGGGTTTTTAAGGGTAACCCCTCATTTCCAAAAAAAAAATACTTTTACTGCCTATAATTCATGGTCACGAGTTCAGAACGCGACGTTTTCTTTTTCAAATTGACCGCCTTTTCGAGATTTTCAATTGAAAAAAAATATTGCCAATTTATGAACTTGTAGCAAGAGTTATGATCGATTAAACGTTTTTAACAAAGTACATTTTGACTAGCTATATCTCGTGCTTACGAGTTCATAACTTAACAAACTTTTTCTTTTTTCAAATTAATTGTCTTTACGATTTAGTTTGAAAAAAATGTTATCGTCTTCGGAGTTTGTAGCCAAGTATTATACACGGTCAAAGAATTGTAGCCCAAAAAAGAGGGATACACGGTACACCATTGAATATGGAAAAACGTGAGGTACCATGTAGAATATCTCAAATTAAAATGGTAAAAATAATGACTAGTAAAACTAACATTTTTTTGTACATGACCTCCAAATATCATTGGCCGTCTCTGTATGATAAGTTGCTTAAAAAATGTTAAAATTTATGTTTTTATTACCATCATATGATAGTATTTGACTCATAAATTTAAGACGGATAATGTCCTCATCTGCAAGACGTATTCTATAACCTTTGTCGTGACGTTACCTGAGGTGCTGAACAAGTAGACATGCAAGTGGCACGATGAAGTATTGAAGTCGCTCACTCTTCGTTGATCCATTCTTGAGTCTTGACGTTTACCCAGCCACCTCTACGCACTACGACTACTCGTCTAGTAGACACTAAACACGCAACTCTGCACGATTAAAAATTAAATCTATGATTATTTCATAGTCAACACAATTTGTACAACACCTGTGCGACCACTTCAGAAATGAGTATTTGATAATAAAAAGTACCGAGTAACTATTTTATTTCACAATTTTTGTTGTTGAAGACGATATAATGAAGATGATCAGATTTTCTCTTACAATGAGGCAAGCGGGAAGGTAAGTAGGGATCAAAGGATTTGACCCGTCTTCAATGAGACCAACTGATTTTATTTTGATAAGTGAACACTTTTAATACGAGTATTATAATTGATACTTTTTAATAGTAGCTAATTTTGAACATAAAATAATCACTATTTATCAGAAAGTACTAACTTTTTATTCGTTATATCATACGCATTCGTTCACTCGTACACAATAACTAGTACGTTGGGCTTTTTAGGGGCAGTCCATGAGCCTTTTGGGGCCAAAAATAGGCCCCGACAATCCAAAAGAGCGGGCTGAACAGGGTCGGGTCAATGAGCTTAGGCCATTTGATCAGCTCTAATTGAAAATTAAACATTGTAATTTAATTAAACGCAAATTGAGATAAACAATACCCACATGCAGAAACAAACGAACCAAACTCGATGATTGACACATTTGACCAATCTATTTTAAAAAAACAAGTTGATTATAAACCATAATTTCCTTGATCCAAGTAATAATCTCCTTATAGAAGAACTCCTTCTAAATTCTAATATTGTATGAGATCAACTTCTCTTTTGTATTACATACTAAAAAACTAAAAAATCCTACACATTTATTAACAAATCTGCCTTATTACCACCTTTTTTTTGTTTTAAAATTCAAAGTTCCCTCATTTCTCCCTCTTTTCCTCTTTTCTCTTCAAACTTAATATAAACTCTTCTATACACCAAGTCACACCAAATTCACATCATAGTATCATACACTACCATATAAATATATAACTAAACAAATAAAAAATAATCTTATATAGTTTATCAAGCTACATTGACTTATTACGTTATATACTTCAATGGGACGTCTACCGTGTTGGGAGACGGTTGCGATGGCGATGGTAATGGCGATGTGTTTAACGACTGTGGCCGAGGGGAGATACGGTGAACAAAAGTACAAGAACGCGTACGCTACAATGATGTACATGGGAACACCAAGGGATTACGAGTATTATGTCGCGACTCGTGTGTTGATGAGATCGCTCGTGAAGCTTGACGTTGAAGCTGATCTTGTTGTCATCGCCTCCGTTGACGTTCCTCCTCTTTGGGTCCGCGCCATGTATGCATTCCTCTCCTTTTACTCACCTTAAATTTTATTCAGTACGTTATAAGTCTGGCTTAAAACCGTCTTTTGAGAAAACGAACTCAATTTCATGCAAAGTTTATGTTTGACACTCATTTATGCTCATTGATAAACGTGAAATAGAGCTCAATTTGTGATAAATGTCACACATGTAAAATGTAAATGTGTCATATACTCCGTAAATTATAATCCCTCTTATTCTATATTCTTTCCCTTTGCTTTTTGCACAAGGAATAAGAAAATCAATTTAGGCCACACAAAATACACAATTTCGCATGCAATTCAATATGGACCACAGTACCACACAAAACAATCCAAAAAATGAAATATGGAAGAAAACTTGAATAGACAAATAAGGAAATAAGAAAGAATAGATGGAATAGAGGGTGTACAAGTAATAAATTTAACCCGTTAAATTAATTAATTGATTTTTAAATGAAATTTCGTTTGCATTTATAAGAGCATCTCCAATGGAAAGCTAGTTGATACTATCTTATCGTTGCCACATAATATTTGTAATCTACAACAACTTTAAGCTACACTTTACCCAATGGTTTAACCAACATACAGCTAGCTCAATTGGACCCACATAACACATTTATCTATGTATAATGTATTTATTCAATTTCTAAATATTTAAAAAGTCTTTTTATTATGTTCTCCATCCGTTTTTTCCCTAGCTCATTTAGCAAAAAAAAAATTCTTTTTATTTTGTACTCCATCCGTTTTTTTTAATAATGTTCCCAATTTTTGAATATATTTGAAGAGTATTTTAAGAACGTGAGAACATCAATAAGATATGGAGAGTGGATAGCATTGTAGCCGTTTATCATGTTATTCGATTCTTTTTATGCATAATTGCTTTTGTTCAACACACAATGACATAATAATGCCATGCATGCGAGCGTTCTTAATTACTCTTTCCGTCACAATTATTTATATATTTTTAATATTATTTGTGAGAGCATTTAATCCAAAGGTAGTCGCACATTTTTCATGAAGATAGTCGCATTTTTTATGAACTTGCCAACGCGACTATCTACTAAATAATCACTTGGATTTAGAACAGTTTATAATAAGAATTGTTGATTGATTAATACGCTAAGTTAAAAAGGCATTGTCTTTTCTTTTCATGTGATTATTTACCTAAAAACCTCTACTAAATTATTTTTTGCCAATTACCACTTCTCATAATAAGGACATTAAGATCTTTAATTATATAGTTTTACAATGTAATAATATTGTAAAACCGTTCTACAGAGTTAGTCTCAATCAATATTATTGTTAAATGTTAATGAATATGCTAGTTGATAGAGAGTTAGCTTGTTTGAGAATATCATCCAATCTCCAATCTACGGAGAATCATTAAATAAAGACATTATTGAGTTAGTAGTTTGAATAGTCTTGCTTACTAAACTTCTTATCGAAATTAACTATGACTACTTGACTAGTTTTTTGTGATTGATTAGCTAGCATTGGGTGCTAACTATATTGTAGCCAAGTCAATGTTATTATTTATTATTTATTTTTTAGTTTATTAAAAACAATAATTGAGATTTTGGAAGTTCATAAGCATATTATGTCCTATATGTTTTTGATTAGATGATAGACATTAGTAGACGACGTGTTCTTTGGCTTACATGTTTAATGCTAAGACAATTGGACGTATCGCACATCACGTATGAAGTTGAATAGATTGGTGAGGATATGATGGAGATATAACTATATAACTATATAACTACGGAGTATATAAGTGGGTAGTGGCGGGCTGTGTTTTGTGCCGACTTACGGTACCTAGAGCCTAAGACGAAAAAATGGCGTAACTAGACACGGTTAAGTGAGCTTCGTGCATTGCTTATGAAATGAAATGGCAGCCCGGGCACGGCCTACAACCCATGACATGTCGCTTCATGTTGTGCCGTGCTGGGTCGTGTCCTAACAATTTATCCATTTTAGCCTTTTTTTCTTTTATTTTGAGCGTGTTGTGCTCAAGTGAGGGAGAGGGTGGGTACTAATGGGCTTACAATCATATTTGATATATGTAGATAGGAGTAGATTTTGACATTGAGAATATAAGTCATGACTAAATTATCCCTGTGATTTTCCTTTAAATGAAAAAAATAAAAAAATGAGAGTATAACAGTATATGCTAAATAAAATGCTCAAAGGTTGTTGAATAATAATATTTGCTAAGAGGATATTTGCACTACGAAAAGTCGTCGTCTCATATACTGATCAGTAGGTCTTGCTTAAGACGGGTCGGATCTTGTAACCGGTATTTTGTGAGAGGAAATGGGTAGAGGGGACAAGGTGGGCACCCCCCATGTGCTCTCCACTCACCCTTGATGGGTATTTTGTGAGAGAATATGATATCCGTCTTAAGCTTAAGACGGATACCTCCGTCTTAAATAAGAATTTGTGTATACTGATTACCTATATCTCAGATGTATTAACTATTATGCATTCATAAATCATACGAAGTAGTGAGTTATTATGAAGTCAACTTCAGATGATGTTAGCACCACTACATTTTGACTTTTCACATAATGTCTTCCCCTTTCCTTAAGGCTTGTACAAACGTCATTTTACATATGATGCAAATTATTGTTTTAGACGGAACAAATACGTCTGAAATAAAGACGGGTTAAAGCTCTGTTCTTTTGGGCTGAATAAGAGCTGAACTGAACTGAACTGAACTTATAGGAGCTGAACTGAACTTATTAGAGCTGAACTGAACTTATAGGAGTTGAACTGAACTGAACTAAACTTATAGGATCTGAACTTTTCTGAACTTAATTTTAATAAATTGAATAGAATTTATAGAATCTAAAATTTACTAAACTGAACTTTATTACATAAGGTAAGATAATAACATAATTCCGATTTATATACATTGGTTTGTTCAAATAGATTACTACGTTGACATTATCTTTATCTGTATCATTATCTTTTGAAAAAGACTGTCATAAAAAAAGTATACTCTAAAACATAAGATAAGATAATAACATAATTCCGATTTATATACATTGGTTTGTTCAAATAGATTACTACCTTTACATTACGATAAAAAAATAAATCACATATTACATCGTTTTCTAACCATCTATTTCCATATCATCATCTTCCTCATCACTTTCTTCTTTATCTTCACTATCACTCGTATCAACGAATCTATTGTCTCGCCAAATGTTTTTTACTATCTTGTTTCGTACCTTGAACATGGTTTTTTTCCGCTTATCATCAAACATGTCCAAATCTACTGTTCCTTGAATATTCACGTCATATTGTATAATAGGTATTCCAAGAGTATGCATCCTTATAAAATTATGGAGTGTGAATGTATAAAACAATAATAGACATTTGATACTTTTGTGACATTCGGGGCATATTTTTTAACACCCACCTTTTTTTCAATTGACCAAATGTCATTCCACTAATTAATGTCAAATGTTTTTATATCGATTTTCATAAATAATATATTCCGTATAACTTTTCTGAACTTAATTTGTAAGAATTGAATTTTTCTGAACTGAACTTATAAGAGCTGAACTGAACTGAACTGAACTTATAGAAGCTGAACTGAACTTATAGGAGCTGAACTGAACTGAACTTATAAGAGCTGAACTAAACTGAACTTATATGAGCTGAACTTATATGAGCTGAACTGAACTGAACTTATAGGAGCTGAACTAAACTTATAGGAGCTGAACTGAATTTAAAGGGGCTGAGTTTAAGTCCAAAAGAACAGGGCATAAATGTCACCATTTTATGATAAAATGTAACTATTTCCTGATAAGATGATATCATCATTTTTTTTGTTAAAAGCGATAAATTAATTTATAATATCTTATCATTAAATGGTTATACTCTATTAAAAAATGGTGACATTTTCTGATTTTAAATTAAGACGGTCTAAATATAGATCAACTTGTGAGGGTTGTATCCATAATTTCGCATTCGTAAGACTGGACCACTTACAGAGTTACAGCTGTTTGGATCGGAGTGGCTAATTTGCCTAATAATTTGCATACAATAATCTATTTCTCACAAATACAAGACTATGTAACATCAGATGCTGATATATGATGAATGATAAAGAACTCATTTGGACCTATCAATTATTTTATTATTTTCTGTTATCAATAATTCTTATATGAAACCGTTTTATATTATTGTAAACCAGTTAATATTTTACCTAAATAACTCCACTAAAATAACTTTCACAGCTTCACTAACCAGTACTTTTTTATGATAAGAGCGTCAAGGTCTTTCTTATACGGAGTATGATTTTAATTATTATATTATCGTTAACAGGGAGCTAGAAGATGGACTGAAGGTTGTGAAAGTGGAGAATGTAATGAATCCATATATGGCCCAAGACGATAATAACAGGTTCAAGTTAACAATGAACAAACTATATGCATGGAACCTTGTGGAGTATGATAGGGTGGTTATGCTTGACGCCGATAACCTTTTCCTCCAAAAAACCGATGAATTGTTTCAATGTGGCCAGTTTTGTGCCGCGTTCATCAACCCCTGCATCTTCCACACTGGCCTCTTTGTCTTACAGGTACCCCCTGACATATACTTTATCCATGACTACTAGTGTCGTATATTCTTGATTAAATGTCGTGTTGGAGACGAGTATGACTTGGTACGAAAATAGAAGTGAGATTGTAAGTAGTAACTGATAGGTGTATTTTATTTTGGGAATAATGTAGCCTTCAAAGGAGACTTTTGAGGAAATGCTACACGATTTGGAAATGCGAAGGCCTAATCCAGACAGGGCAGACCAGGGTTTTATAGGAGGCTACTTCTCGGACTTGCTCGATATGCCTTTATTTCATCCTCCGGCTAATGGCACCAAACTTACCGGAAATTACAGGCTTCCTTTGGGATATCAAATGGATGCTTCTTACTACTGTGAGTATTATTATACTTCAGGTGTAGTGTTTTTGTAGATTTGTTTTGTTTGACAAGTTAAAAATGTCAATGTTACAGATCTCAAACTTAGGTGGAATGTACCTTGTGGACCAAACAGTGTGATTACTTTTCCTGGAGCAGTATGGATGAAGCCGTGGTATTGGTGGTCGTGGCCTACTCTTCCTCTTGGTTTCTCTTGGCATGAACAACGTCGTAACACTCTTGGGTAAGTTCTATAAAATTGTCTGACTTTCAAGACAATGCATTAGCTCAAAAATCGAAACCATGACGACGTTCATTCCTGATAAACAACATTCATTTTGGCAGGTATAATGCTGAGATACCTATGGTGCTGATGTTGGTGGTTATATACGTAGGAATCATAGCTATAACCTGTTTACCCCGACCATACGTCCCCAAGTTTTGCTATCGACGTTCAGACAGGAGTGGTATTGTATACAACACTGGTCTCAAATTACTAGCACTGGCGTCTATTATCGCAGCCTATGTAATTCCCTTCTACATAATCCCTCAGACAGTTCACCCCTTAGCGGGGTGGACTCTTTACTTGTTAGGCTCATTTGCGCTTTGTTCCATAGCAATTACGACCTTCACATTACCAACATTGCCGGTGATAACACCGTGTCTTGGGATATTTGGGGTGCTGCTAGTGATGGTGTATCCTTGGCATAAGGATGGAGTTGTGAGGGCACTTGCGGTATTTGGCTACGCCTTTTGTGCTTCACCCTTTTTGTGGCTCTCCATTGTAAAAGTTTGGTCAAGTCTTCAAGTTTCCGAAAGGGAAGCTTTCTTGCCTAGCAGATTGAGTGAATCTGCACCTCTTGTCGACTTCAACAAGATCACTTGAAAGAAGAAGAGAAGCTTGTTTCCGGTTTCCAGTTTCACCCCGTCTTATACAAATTTTTGTGCAACATACCAAAGCAATTTGGAACGTCAAGGACATAGCTTGTTGATGGATCACCTCGAGAAGGACGACGAACGTATTGAATATTTTTGTACAAAATAATATTAACAAGATACCAGTTGATTATTCCTCAGGCGAAGGGTCTATAGAATGACTTAAATTAGCCGACCCCTAATCATTTGTTGTTAATGTCGTATACCTATAGGTAATTGATTGAATGTCGGAGACTCGTACTGGTGCATTGTTCTGTCCTTCCGTTACCCGTTGCGTTTTGTTGAATGCCAATGTTGGTGTACAAAAATTGATGTACCATTATCAAATTTTGTTTATTTGATTCCTTCTTTTGCTGAGGCTCCAAAGTAAAAAAGAAATGGCCTATGCAGGTCTCGAACCTGCGACCTTCGCGTTATTAGCACGACGCTCTAACCAACTGAGCTAATAGGCCAGATTGCAAGATAATTCGTATCGTATTTATTAAAACGGTGTTAGTCAAAGACTTCCACAAATCAAACTTATTGCCAGATAGCTTTAACGGTTTAACCGCTTCCTTTTTTTTTTCAAACCTCCACGAAATTTACTCAAATTAATGCAAAAGAAACCATCTTTCCTTGTATAGAAACTTTGTGCGGGATTTAGCAATTGCACTATAAATTGATTTTTCAAAAATATTTGTAGTATTAGTACATCTAAATATCTAATCGCTCAAGGATTCTCATAACATTCGAAATAAAGAAGTGAAATTTCAATATAATTACCTTGTGCAGTTATGGCGGCAAAATCGCGGTGTTCCCTTGAATCATGCCGTCCCATAGGTGAAGAGAATGATGATCTGTTCAGTGAGCTGCCTGAAGAAATTTTGAAGTCACTACTGTCTTTCTTTACTATGAAGGAAGCTGCAAGATTTAGTCTTGTTTCCCGCCAATGTGAGTTATATGGCGATATTTTCTGGTGTTGATCTTCGAAGAATACCAAGCGAATTGCGATAATTGGGACGCATTTGTCGATAAGAAAGCTTGGTTTGTATGGAGGGTTGATCGTGTTCTCGAAAAGCATTTAGACGAACTACGAATTATGTTTGATTTGGAACAAAGTTGGCAGACTTATGTTGATAAGTTGGTGGCTGTTGCATTAGATAAACAGGTTAAAAGGCTTGAGCTCAACTTGTAAGAATTATTATATTAATATTATTTAATTATCTATTGTGTGGACCTAATTACTGATATTAGTTGCCTTAATTAAATAATGGTTAAATATATTGTTTCGGGTTTTTATTAGGAGTCCTAGTTTAAGTAGATTATGGTAAATAGTTACAGGCTATTTACATAACTGACTACTTATTCCATAAAGCCCCTCCTGCCACCTCTCTATATAAGTACACCTGTTTGTGCTTTAACCTAATTCATTCATATCACCAACACACAAGAAAGAAAGTGAATTAGAGAATAAGGAAGGTAGGAGAAGGCAAAGCAATAAGGGTTTATTATTTATCTTTCTCAAGTAACTTTATTATCAGATCTGATGGCTGCACCACGTAAGTACCTTTCAGTAATTATCGCTTTAATCAAGATTCTATAATTTATGTTTACATGTGGTATCAGAGCATGGTTGTGATTATAGTTGTAATTCTGATTAATGTTCTAATTATGTTTTTATGAATGAATTTAATGTTTTAATCATGATGTTGTAACATTCATTCATAATTTATTGTATACCCTCATGATTGATAGCGTATCCTGTTATGATGATCGTTTCCGCTGCCTAATCGAATTATTTCGTTTTATTTTATTTATGATGATTATTTATGATGATGTTTTGCGTTGCCTAATTCGATTTGAATGACTATTATGTTTATTATGCGTATGAATGCCGTCTGTTGTCTAACCTACTCGATCGAGCTAATGCTCACTCGATCGAGGCGGTTTGTTTATGCTTCTGCTCGATCGAGCTAACTGCCTACTCGATCGAGTCTCTTCTGATTTGCTTCTGCTCGATCGAGCTGATGTTGTACTCGATCGAGTGGTTCCCTTTTGCCTTTTTCTCGATCGTGCTAAAGTCTTTCTCGATCGAGATGCCTTGTTTAATAATGATGTTGCTCGATCGAGCTAATGTTCTACTCGATCGAGCCCTTATGTTTATAATTCTGATCGATCGAGCTAATTTTCTACTCGATCGAGCCCTTATGCTTTTATTTCTGCTCGATCGAGGAAATGCTCTACTCGATCGAGCCCTTATGATTTTGATCCTGCTCGATCGAGCTATTGTTTACTCGATCGAGGGGTCTTGTTTTGCCTTGTACTCGATCGAGCTAAAGCTGTACTCGATCGAGGGGTTCTTCTTTGTTTTATTCTCGATCGAGCTAAAGTTGTTCTCGATCGAGGTGTTTAAGTTTATTTTCTACTCGATCGAGCTGATGTTTTACTCGGTCGAGGTCTTCCCGTGCTGTTTCAATACTTATTGTTCGTTTTCATTGTATGCTCGCATAATATTATGTTACTATGCTTAAAGGAGACCTTCGCATTATGATGAGTTGAAATTCACCACAGTGATTTCATCTCGTACGCGATCAGATCTCATAATGTAATTGGGCATTCACATCATGTTGATGTTCACCACAGTGGACTCAAATTATGCAGTGAATATCCGACTAAGCATACATTTTTATTAAAAGTTAATTATATCTTATGTATTGATTAAAGGAGACATTCGCATTATGACAAGTTGGAATTCACCACAGTGATTTCATCTCGTACGCGATCAGATCTCTTAATGTAATTAAATTGGGCATTCTCATTATGTTGATGTTCACCACAGTGGACTCAAATTATGCAGTGAATATCCGACTAAACATACATTCTTATTGAATATTAATTATATCTTAAGTATTGATTAAAGGAGACATCCGCATTATGACGTGTTGAAATTCACCACAGTGAATTCATCTCGTACGCGATAAGATCTCATAATGTATTTAAATTGGGCATTCACATTATGTTGATGTTCACCACAGTGGACTCAAATTATGCAGTGAATATCCGACTAAGCATCTAATGGGGTAAAATAACTCGTATTAAGGTTTTACCCACAGGTAACCTAACATTAAAGTAAAACACCCAATAAAGAGAGTATTCTTGATTATGTAATTAAGCGTGCGTAGGTTGTCCACAGATACTACCCATCGCCTAATGAATGTTTATAAGTTACTCATTTAAGTTTCAAGTCTTAGTCATAATTGCTATTGTGTGATAAACTCAAAGCCTAATGTTCTGAGCATTATTCATAATGCAGTACCGTTGCAAAGCTCTCTCAATAACATGACAGTCTTTGCTTAAAGTTCTTACGAATTACCACTGCACTAAACATTAAGTCCTCCATTTCGGAGATAGGCTGTACTACATACAGCCAGTAAGTACATGGAAATCATTAAGGAACGCTTTCAGACTACCGAGAAAGCGGTAGCTGGAAGGCTTATGTCTGAACTTATCCCCAGGCACATCATGTGCATCATGTAAGCGGGAAATCTAAAGGTAAGTTTAGAAACAGAAAGGGCATTAAGTTAAGCCCTTCTGATAAACCGTCTGCAACTGGCATAAAGAAGGAAATTAAGAAGCAGTAAAGTTGCCTTTTCTGTAGGAAACCTGGGCACTTTCAGCAAGACTGCATAAAGCGTGAGAATTGATTCGAAAAGAAGGATAAGCTTTTGGCTTTAGTATGTTTCGAATCAAATTATGATGAAATTCCTTCTAATACATGGTGGCTAGATACAGGCTCTAATGAAAGTTCCTTCTTCTTGTGGCATAAACGTTTGGCCCATATTTCAAGAGAAATAATGAACATATTAGTTAAAAACAATATGTTACCTTCTCTTGATTTTACGGATTTTGGGACGTGTGTGGAATGCATTAAAGGTAAGCAAACCAAACACACCAAGAAAGGGTCCACAAGAAGCACTGCGTTATTAGAAATCATACATACAGACATTTGTGGTCCATTTGATGTTCCCTCCATGAGCGGAGAGAAATATTTCATCACATTTATCGATGATTATTCACGTTATTGTTATCTTTACCTTTTGCATGAAAGATCTCAATCAGTAAACGCTTTAGAGGTTTACATTAAGGAGGTGGAAAGGCAATTGGGAAAGAAAGTGAAAATCATAAGGTTAGATAGAGGTGGTGAATATTATGGCAAATATGATGAATCAGGACAACATCCTGGTCCCTTTGCAAAACTCCATGAAAGTTTGGGTATTGTCCCTCAGTACACAACTTCTGGTTCTCCATGGATGAATGGTGTAGCTGAGAGGCGTAATCGAACCCTATTAGAGGATGTAAGGACAATGATGAGTAATACCAACTTACCCATGAAGTTGTGGATGCATGCCCTTATGACTGCTGTGTATGTTGGAAACCGGGTTCCCAGTAAGGCAGTTTCAAAGACACCATTTGAACTGTGGAAAGGGTGGAAACCGAGTCTTCAACATTTGCATATATGGGGATGCCCAGCAGAGGCACGCATTTATAATCCACATGAAAGGAAACTCGATCAAAGAACCATTAGTGGGTTCTTTATCGGTTATCCAGAAAAGTCTAAAGGGTATAGGTTTTACTGTCCTACACACAGAACAAGAATTGTAGAAACCGGAAATGCCAAATTCCTTGAGAATGGCGAAGTTAGTGGGAGTGATCAGGTAAGGGATGTCATAGTCAATGAAGTTAGGGTGGCAATTCCAGCTTCCTTGCCCCCAATTTCAATTGATGATGTTCCACATAATGATAATGTTGACCCAGTCAATATTGTGGAACCTAACGTTGATGACCCTCCACTCCCGAATGATAACATTGCCACTGAAGTTGTTGATACAGCCCCTGAAATAGTATTAAGAAGGTCCACAAGACCTAGAAAGCCAACTACTTCAGATGACTATGTGTATCTACAACAATGTGAATTTGACATTAGTATTGATAATGATCCGGTTACGTTTTCACAAGCTATGAATTGTAATGATTCCGATAAATGGATTAATGCCATGAAAGAAGAAATGGAGTCTATGGCTAAGAATGAGGTCTGGGAGTTGGTCAATTTACCAGTAGGTCATAAGGCTGTCGGCTGCAAGTGGGTCTTTAAGACCAAGCGCGACTCCTCAGGTAATATTGAACGACATAAAGCCAGACTGGTAGCTAAAGGCTTTAATCAGAAAGAAGGCATTGATTATAATGAAACCTTCTCTCCAGTTTCTAAGAAGGATTCATTACGGATCATTTTAGCTTTTGTAGCTCATTTTGATTTAGAGCTACATCAAATGGATGTGAAAACGGCATTCTTGAATGGGAGTTTGGAAGAAGAAGTTTACATGGCTCAGCCTGAAGGCTTCATTATTGATGACAAAGAGGACAAGGTCTGTATATTAAAGAAGTCCATTTATGGACTTAAGCCAGCTTCTCAACAATGGTATATTAAGTTCCATAATACCATTACCTCCTTTGGGTCTCAAGAAAACACTGTTAATCAGTGTATATACCTGAAGATCAGTGGGAGTAAGTTTGCATTTTTGGTTCTATATGTCGATGACATACTTATAGCAAGCAGTGATTTGGGACTATTACGTCAAACTAAAGATTTCCTATCAAACAACTTTGAGATGAAAGATATGGGAGAGGCGTCCTATGTGATCCGGGTGGAAATATCTCGAGACAGATCACAAAGGACATTAGGGTTGTCTCAGAAAGTCTATATCAGTAAAGTCTTAGAAAGATTCAACATGGTAAAATGTAATCCCAATGATGTTCCTATTCAGAAAGGGGATAAGTTCAACTTAAGTATGTATTCTAAGATTGAGCTAGAACGAAATACCATGAAAAACTTTCCTTATGCATCTCTGGTTGGAAGCTTAATGTATGCGCAGGTCTGTACAAGACCTGACATAAGTTTTGCAGTAGGTATGTTGGGTCGATATCAGTCCAATCCTGAAATGGGTTATTGGATATGATGACTCAGATTTTGGAGGATGCGTGGACTCAAGGAAAAGCACTTTTGGTTATGTGTTTGTTTTAGCTGGGGGAACAATCTCCTGGAAAAGTGCTAAACAAACAATTATTGACTCATCCACTATGGAAGTTGAATTTGTAGCGTGCTTTGAGGCTACTATTCAAGCTTTATGGTTGCGGAATTCTCCTTCAGGGCTTAGCATTATGCATTATGATGCAAGGCCGTTGAGAATTTATTGTGATGATACCGCATCGATCTTCTTTTCGAAGAATGACAAGTATTCTAAAGGAATAAAGCACATGGAAATGAAATACTTGTCAGTTAAGGAGGAAGTTCGGAAAAACACTGTGTCAATTGAGCACATTATGACTAGTGCTAATATAGCAGATCCTTTAACTAAGGGATTACCTCCAAAGACATTTATGAAGCATGCTATTGATATTGGTCTGGAGGATAATCATTAAGGCTTTTTCGTTTATGTTTGGATCATGCTAGTGCTTTGTAATAATGACACTTATGTTTTGATTAATCGACTTATGTTTTATTATGATGATGATTTCCGAACACTTTTCTGTATCGTATTATTGTTGTTGTATACATTATTGTTGCACGATTAACAGAATTAGTCCTTTTCCTCAAGGACATTATTTGGGGATTATGTTTGCTCCTTGTACAGACTGATTATTCTAAGTGATTGGTCCGTAGTACATGGAAGGACCACTTCTCTTTTATAGTAGTGTCTCCGCCATGACTCAACCAGTTGTTCAGGGATAATCAGGGTAATTAAGATAAACCCATTATGTGTTTATTTAACCGTCTACGCGCCTTATGTTATAATTAAGTGTGACATTATGTTTTAATCAGTAATATGGTCCAAGTGGGAGAATGTAAGAATTATTATATTAATATTATTTAATTCTCTATTGTGTGGACCTAATTACTGATATTAGTTGCCTTAATTAAATAATGGTTAAATATATTGTTTCGGGTTTTTATTAGGAGTCCTAGTTTAAGTAGATTATGGTAAATAGTTACAGGCTATTTACATAACTGACTACTTATTCCATAAAGCCCCTCCTGCCACCTCTCTATATAAGTACACCTGTTTGTGCTTTAACCTAATCCATTCATATCACCAACACACAAGAAAGAAAGTGAATTAGAGAATAAGGAAGGTAGGAGAAGGCAAAGCAATAAGGGTTTATTATTTATCTTTCTCAAGTAACTTTATTATCAGATCTGATGGCTGCACCACGTAAGTACCTTTCAGTAATTATCGCTTTAATCAAGATTCTATAATTTATGTTTACACAACTTTTCACCAATTCTGAGAATAGTGCGTGTTCGCGATGACCGTATTTATCGTTTTTATGGCTATCCTCTTGATCTTCCACCTAAGTTAACTGGCTTCAAGTCGTCTTTTCTAACGTCTCTTTGTCTTAGATACGTCAATGTCACTGATGACTTCATTGATTTCCTACCTCATTCTTGCCCATTCCTAGAGATGTTTTGCATCGAAGGATCGGCACGTTTAACTAGAGTAACCGGTTCATTAGAAGAAGTAAAACATTTAGAGGTCTCTTACTGCAAGAATCTGAAAAAAATCGATGTTTCAGCCCCAAAGCTTTAATCCTTGACACTTAATAGGGTATTGCCTGTAGATCTACTACACATTGTGGATGCTCCCTCTCACGTCGAGATGTTCATTGGCGAGGCAGAGAGATTCCGTATTCATTTGATTACCTTGAAGACATCTTGTCCTAGTTGGTATACCTGAATCTAAGGATTGGCCTATAGGTTAGTGCAAGCGTCTTCTTTGCCTCATTTCTTGTCTAAGACCGTCCCAACTTATTAAAGTTGTGGCAGGAAATAAAAGGAGGTTGTGACTAGTGAGAGGTCTTTAAGTTAAGACGATCTTAAGCAATACCAACCGTCTTTTTTGAAGAAACAAACATGCTCTTAACTATATTTCTTATCATTATTGTCTTGCTATGACAGGGCCAATTGAAGTATCTCATGGATGGTGTTGCGATGCCAAAACTTGAACATCTAGAACTGCAAGTTTTACATGCAAAGGCTCACTCAAGCCTCCTTGACTGTATTTTCGTGATTGCGGCATCCCCTAGTCTGCAGAAGCTGACATTAAAGGTATGACTTGAACCGTCTTCATTCCCTTGTGTTAATTACATAACCATTTCTACTTTTGCTTAAAAATGTATTGTACTCCGTATGTATGATCTAATTATTCATGTTTGTAGTTGGACAAGTTTCTGAACAAAGAAAGATACAATCGGGAAGTACACAATTGGGTTGGCTATGACATTCCGATTAAATGCTTGAAAACGTTGGAGATTGTTGGCTACAGGGGAAAGACAGTCGACCTTGAGCTTGCATTATTTGTGCTTGAGAATGCCAGTATGCTTGAACAGATCATTCTTGACTTCGTCCCACTCGATGACAACGATAAGCAACAACGACTAGAAATGCTCCAGACGAAGCTACCACTAAGCGTAAAGTTAATAGTCAAATAAACTTGTCGTCGAGAATAATGTATATTTATTTGGTTTATCTAGAGCTATAAGTTGATATTTATTCTTTATATATGCATTTTATTTTTAATATTTTTTAATTTACTGTCAGTGAAACTTTATGCTCTCGTATGGTGCTCGTCCGTCTCGTGTGGTGCTCGTCACGGACGCAATCGGGGTTAAGACCCCGATGGACCGGGGTGGACGCAATCTACACACTTTGCCGGTTTTGAAGCATCATTGAGGATTATTATCAATAGTGACCACTTTTTATGACTAGGACACTATTTACCATGAAGTGGTCACTATTTACCGAAAAGTGGTCACTTTCTAAAAAAACACGGGGAAATATAATTTAATAGCTTAAAGCTACATGTCGCCTCTGAAGACAAACTAGTCCAAGTATGCAAATAACTCGTTTTCGTATTAAGTAAATCGTCAACAAAGTTTGATTTGATAAATCACTTGCTCCCCTCAGCCACAAAGTTCGATTTGATAATCACTTGGCTCAAATAACTCTCGTTTTC